>JAMKQA010009777.1:0-12812 GCA_024699735.1 Posidonia australis | reverse complement strand
AGATCTCTCTGCTTCGGCCACCAGATCCGAGCTCTTCCGCGGAGGCCGAGGATGGTGCTGTTCTCCGCCGCCCGCGACTACGTCGGCCGGATGCTGCAGGACATCTCCGGCATGAAAGTCCTCATTCTCGACTCCCACACGGTAATTTCGATGGAGCTCCTTTTGATTGGTTGTAATCATGCTAATTAGGTCCATTTTTCACTCCATTTTTGTGAAATATGCTCGATGTGGGATCTAGGAGATCCGTGAGATGAGTGCGATGACTGGAAGAGGAAGGTTTAGTTGGAATTTGGATGTTTCCGGATTTTTGTTCTTCAATTCTAGGGTTATATTGAAGTGGAAATGTGTAAAGCTTAGAAAGAGAGAAGTGTAGTCTAATTGCTAGTGTGTTGATTTTTTTTGTTGGGATCTTTGGACACTGGGAATTTGTGAAGTGTGTATGTTTTGTGTCGAGGATGATTTATACGTGTAGAAGAAAGAAGCTTTGAGATGAGACATTGTAATGTTTTTTTTGGTCTTTCACGACCAAAGAAAGAAATATACTAAAAATGGGAGAAAAGTTTCTTAGAGCTCTTTGGTTTCGATTTTTAAGTTATGCCACCATGGTGTTTTCTTTGTTTAGTGGATGTTTCTTACTTAACTATTTAGAAGCCCATGAACTCGATGTTTTTTCCCTCACTTTTGGGTAGTCATTAATTGTCTGAACATGAACTCATTTTTAAATCTTGCTTGCAATTTTTTTTGTTTACTTCATGACACATGGAGAAGATAGAATGGGTTGGGCTTGATTATGATTTCTATGCACAGGTTAGCATAGTAAGTGTTGTATATTCTCAATCAGAGCTTCTTCAGAAGGAGGTTTTTTTGGTAGAACTTGTGGACCATACAATGTCTAAAGAATCTATGAGCCATCTTAAAGCTGTCTACTTTCTCCGTCCAACATCAGAGAATATCCAGCATTTGCGGCGCCAGTTAGCAAGCCCAAGATTTGGAGAGTATCATCTGTGTAAGCTCTTTATAGTTTTTACCTTTTTGATGCTGTGCCTTGTTAAATTCATTCTTCTCAAATCCTTGTCTAGTTTTCATCCTATGATTCCAGTATCTCATCATATCATTGAACATCAACAACCAGTCAAAATTTCTTCCACATTAGACAAGCTTCATAAATTGTGTTTCATTCAGCTAGGTTTTAGACTTTTAGGGCCATCTTATGAAACAGAATGTGCATATGGCTGTCTATATCTTACTTAGAGTCCAACTATTATCTGGTCTTATATAAATCGGACGTTGGGCCGACACTGATGCTGAACCCGAGTAACCAGTCGGAAAAGTTTCTCCTTACAGGCATTCATGTTATACCATCTACCAAATCCTAACCATATTTTTTAATAGTCCTTTTAGGCTTGTAATTGCTTTTGACTCATCAGACTTTTTTCCTAAAAAATTGTTCACTCTGGTAAAGTTACATATGTTTCTTTAACCTGCACTTTTGTTGATACATTTCTATTGTTCTTCAGTTTTCTCAAACATCTTGAAGACTACTCAGATTCAAGTTCTGGCTGATTCAGACGAACAGGAAGTAGTACAACAAGTTCAGGTGAAGAAAATATCTTATTATTTATATAAATATAACACAATGTGAAATGCTTTTCATTCTATATGTTTGATTTTATTAATATGTATTGAGCGGCATGTCTATTGAAGTGATTAATATAATACCATTGTTATCTGTTATATGGTTTTAAAACAAGATCATATTTTTCTAAGGGCAGCACTTGTTCAAGAATTGGACATAAATATAAAAGTAAATAATAGTCTAGTATATTCAGCCAACCTCTTTATCAAAATTTAATTATCGATTTTAATTGTCATTTAAACATATGTATGTAAAACTAGAAGTTGTTTGGAATATAGAAATTTTGAATTTGGATATTCATGTCAGAGTAAAAGCATACTGGTTCTTCAATTACAAACATTTTGATTTTTGCAGGAATTTTATGCAGATTTTTGTGCCATCGATCCTTATCATTTCACTCTAAACATGCTTTCAAATCATATATATATGCTACCGGCTGTTGTAGACCCTCCAAGTTCACAAAATTTCTGTGATCGGGCAGTTGATGGCATTGCTGCTGTTTTCTTAGCTCTAAAACGAAGACCTGTAATCAGATATCAACGAACCTCTGACATTGCGAAAAAGTCCGCGCAGGAAATTGCGGTTAGCATATGACTTTCACTTTCTCCCTACCATCTGCAACTTTTGATAATGAATTGTATGGTTTCCTCTGAATTTTTTTATTTTCTAAGTGTTTTACAAGTTCATTTGGTTGTCTTCCATCTACAGAAGCTTATGTACGAGCAGGAAAGTGGACTCTTCGATTTTAGGCGCACAGAAATTTCTCCCTTGTTGTTGATACTTGACAGGAGGGATGACCCTGTCACACCCTTGTTGAATCAGTGGACATATCAGGTGTGTGTATTATGACCTCATCACCTTTTCTGATGTTCATCCGAAAGTGTCTCAATAAGTAAAATGCATTTTTCTGCAATCCTTTCATAGGCAATGGTTCATGAGCTTCTGGACATTCATGATAATAAAGTGGACCTGAGAAATGTTGGGAAAATTTCCAAGGACCAACAGGTCAACTTTTATCCAATCAACATTGTTATTTCTTTATTTCTGCATTGATACCTTTTCCCTGAATTGTTTTGCTTTGACAAAATAGGATGTGGTGCTATCATCAGAACAAGATGCATTTTTCAAAACTAACATGTATGAGAATTTTGGGGATCTGGGAATGAATATTAAACGGATGGTGGATGAATTTCAGCAGGTTTCTAAGAGTAACCAGAACATCCAAACAATAGGTGCATAATGAGGTTGCTTGCTGTTTCTCTAGATTATTTTGTTCCAGTACTACATATTTAATAATATGGTCTCCTTTTACCTTATAGAGGACATGGGTAAATTTGTGGATAACTACCCTGAATACCGGAAGAAGCATGGTAATGTCTCAAAGCATGTCACAATGGTCACTGAGTTGAGCAGGATTGTGGAAGAGAGGAAGCTTATGTTAGTTTCCCAAACAGAACAGGAGTTAGCGTGTAATGGTGGACAGGTAGCAGCCTTCGAGGTATATTTTTAACTAGTACATTTTTTTTTGTTCTCCATATTATATGTTGTAAGATGTCAAATATGTCAGTTTACTGCCTATTTTTCTCTGAATTTGTAATAAATTTCTTATGTCAGGTTTTCAGTAAAATTTGTTTCATATAATCATTTTCCATTCCAATTTCTTTAACTTTCACCTTTGTGCATGGCTAGATTGTTCATTTCTCATTTCATAAAAGCCTCATCCTGTCTAACTGGCGTCCATCTTCATGTATAAATTTAGAACCCAGTATTCAACATACTTGTGTAACTACTTGACCATCCAACTTCAGAATAGGAAACTACGAACCTTTAGTGCCAAGTTTCTAGTGAAGGAAATTCTGAACATGAGACTAGTTAAGGTTCATGCATAGAACATAAGACTGGAGGATGGATGACACACCTTAGAAAAACTTAATTGTAATAATCACAGGCTCAGCCACCTTTCAAAATTAAAAAACACATGCTCAGTCACAATGCCATGCGATCATATTGAAATAACCATTGCAAATTTAATATGTTTAATATAGGATGATTCGTGTAGAATATAGACTATTTGTTTATTCATTGGATGTAGATAAAAGAAATAATTTGATTATTTGCATCAGGTTTTATAATCCATTTTATAGTCAATATTGGCAATTTTTTGGTCTTCATTTGTTACAGGAAGCTCAGTAAGTTGGAGGGAGGGAGGGAGGGGGGAGAGAGAGAGATCAGTAAGTGGAGCGACTGAAGGATAATGTAGTGGTGGAGTAAAGACTAAGGGCTTATATGTTTAAGGCATGAGCATATTGGAAAGATATTGTAGGGAGCCTATTGTGTGTAGAATCTGCAACGGTTGTCAGAGTTGGTGTCACCCAAATAAGGAAGTTTAGTAGAAGAAAACAGCACAACAACTGCAGGGGTTGGATAAGGATAATGTGCAGGCTCTCATTCAACCTACTGAAAATCTAGATAGTCTAGCTGTTACTAATGGTCCCAATATCCAGCCCACCATAAGCTCGTTATCTAGGATTTTCTGTCAAGTGCTTCCACCACCTTCACCCAGAAATGCCCAGAAATCTTTCTCCTCCTACTTTAGCTGCCTACAAATAGGGGTTCATATACCCATTGCAAGCATCATTTAAGAAGCTTAAGAGTCTTAAGTGCGTGAGGATAATAAATTGAGTAGTGAATGTGTTGCTAGTGTGTAGTGGTGAGGAGTGAAGTGTTTTACTATATGCATTTAAAGTATGTTTTACGATAAGGGTTGAGGATGCATTGTTGGAGAGAATGGTGGATCCAAGCATTAGTGCTGGCTGAAAATTTTTCTCCGTCTTTGCTTTATCCCTAGCACCGGTGATGAAGGTGGTAAGAGCCAAAGAGTGGAAAAATAATTAGTGGGCATGGAGCTTGTGGTTCTGGTGACATCTCAGAGATTTCAAGGTGGAAGAGGTTGCTCTTCTTCTTGCCTTGGTTGAGGGAATAGGTCCGCTGCAGGAAGCTGGGATGAATTCACTTGGAAGGTGAGACCTCAGGAATTCATTTTGTGTGAAGTGGCTACAGGATTCTTTTCCTTGCAGGTCCAGATTGGAAGCAATACAGATTGATTTGGACATGTCAAGGCCCTTTGAAGATCGAAGTGTTCATGTGACTTGTTGCAAGGGGTGACTTGTTGCGAAAAACTACAGTAGTAGATAGGTTGATACGGATGATATCTTCTGCTCCTTGTTTGGCTTGGTGGAGGAATCATTTGTCCATCTACTTTTTCATTGTGGCATTAGCAGACAAGTTTGGTTTAGCAGGCTTCCAGTCAGAGATGTCTCTGGAGATACACATGACTATTGGGATGTTGTGATTTGGAAGATAAAGGGGAAACTTTTTGATGCGACACATCATTTTATCCTGATTGTTCACACCAGTTGTTGGGCAGTATGGAGGCTGTCATAATGAGATGGTTTTTAGTGATACACTTCCCTTCAGTGATGAGATCTTGTGTAGTGGTGTGGGTTTCTTTGGAGTACTATCATATGGATGATGACTGTTTGAGTTACAAGTTTCATCCTATCTTTCCCTCAAAAAACTTGAAAAGGATAAAAATTACTGGACCCATTGCTTCTTTTTAAACAGTTTCTGACATCTGTGTTTGTAGTTCACCTCAGGTTTTCTTCTTGTTCGAGTGCTTTAGATAAAGTTCATGCAATTCCCTTTTGGAACTTTATTGCAACCCTCCTCTTTTATATCTGACATTAATCATTATCATAAATTCATAATATGTTTACTCAAAATAAAATCTTGATAGTAAATTCTTGAGTTACATGTGTACTTTCATTTTCTAGTATTTGTATTTAACTTAGCAAGACATTCCATGTTACCTTGTTAGTAATATTCTTTTTGAATTCTGCAGGCTGTCACTGATCTTCTGAACAATGACAAGGTTTCTGATATTGATCGCCTACGTTTAGTGATGTTGTATGCTTTGCGTTATGAGAAGGAGAGCCCTGTTCAAATCATGCAGCTTTTTAACAAACTATCTTCACGATCAGCAAAATACAAGTCTGGTGTAATGTAACTAAACTGGTTCCTCATTCTAGTTTGATCTATTGCTTTTTTTTGCTGTTAGTTTTTGAGCTGCCTCTTATTTCCATCTGAACCTCTCACTTTGCATCGTTCAAGATTACTTCAGCATTTACATGCTTGCTTGATCTGTTGCCATACTTCTTTGTCAACCTTTGTTTTTTCTAAAATTTAGGATCACAAGTTTAACAATTTACAATTTGTTCTCAGAAGACAGAAGGAACAAGTTTTATTGTAAATCAAACTACCTGCGATGACTTTTCATTGCATTTTGTCACAGCTTTATGAGAAAAATCACGGAAACTACTTTCCATGGAATCTGAGTTGAACCTTAGATTGTATGTTTAAAGCATATCGTTGGCATGAGTTTTTCTTTATCGTTATTTTGTTCATAAGCTCCTTTTCACTATTTCGTCTCCACTCTTTACAGTGATATTATAGATTGGGTGTCTTTTTTACCATGTGCCAGTCCACAGAAGTTATATCCTAATACAATCATCTATTTTTTAATTGTGAAACAGCTAGTTCAATTCCTCTTAAAGCAAGCAGGAGTTGATAAGCGAACTGCTGATCTCTATGGAAATCGAGATCTACTGAATATTGCTCGAAACATGGCTCGTGGCTTGAAGGTTTTTCTTGACATGCAATTTGTGTTTCCAGTTTGCTCTCGTCCTTTTGTTTTGTTTGACATGCAATTTACATTTTCACCCTCATCCTTTTGTCTCATTTTCTTTGTTTAGTGGACTTGAAATCTCTGTGAAACGTAAAATTTGTTTTCATGGTACTGCCATCCTCACACCACTTTTTTTCTAGGGGGTTGAAAATGTATATACCCAGCACCAGCCTCTCCTCGTTCAAACCATGGAAAGCATCACAAAAGGGCGGCTGAGAGATGTGGACTATCCGTTTGTTGGGAATCACTTTCAACAAGGAAGGTTTGTAAGATAAGAGAAGTATAAACTCCACTGAATTCACAGGACATTGGAAATTAGCATATTCAAAATGTTCCTGGTTCCCCGCATTTGTTTTAAAAATTGGATGTATTCACACTGCATTAGCGAAATAATCTATGGCTATCAAGTGGCATGCAGATCTTTTCTGAATTCTTTTACATTCTATTGGTCTATTATATTGAATTATTATATAATAGTTCAATAAAATATATATTGATAATGATTCTAACAAATTTCTTTTAACTCATGTTTCTCTGGATGAAGGCCTCAGGAGGTAGTGATCTTTATTGTCGGTGGGACAACCTACGAGGAGGCACGCACGGTGGCGTTGTATAATGCAGCTAACTCTGGAACACAGTTTATCCTTGGTGGTTCTTTGGTTCTGAACTCCAAGAGGTATATCTCGTGAATAATCTTCTTTATAGTAAATTCTAAAATGTTGTTCATATCACGGCAATGAAATGGGGGCCTCTTCAGCTTAGTCCCTTAAAATTTTGTTATGTATCTGCAAAATATGTACTCACTTCTCTTCTATCTATCTATCTCTTTTTGTAATTTCATGTTCATGATTCGGCAAAGGCACTTTGAATACATGTAATAGACTTGTATCTATCTATCTATCTATCTAAAGGAGATGCTGGAATTCTTATGTTAATAAATAATTTCTTTTTCCTGTGTGTTTCATGAGAGAAAAAACAGATATTTGAAGGACTTGGAGGAGGCACAGAGAATGTCCCGTTCGAGCAGCGCTGTTTAAGTTGGAGGAAGATTTATCTATTCCATCATTAGTGACTGCTATATGGTCAGGACGGACTCATGAGATGATCTACGAACCACAAGTATCTTACAACTTTCAATCTTGATGGAGTTTCGTGTAAATTCTAAGCTACGTTGCACCAATGAAGGCTCTTTTTCCTTTTGTTTTGCCATTCAGTTGAGAATACACAGAGGATTCGATGTTTTCTATTACCGTAACTCATTGGCTTCTTGTGAACACATTGATGTAAAGGTAAAGCATCTTATATCACCTGAGTTTTTTTCTGTTAGACCTTCTGGCATCTTGAGCGGACATTCGAGGAGAAATCTTCCTAAATCTTCTCCTCTGCTTCAATAAATGAACGATAATAAAGGCATAATTGGATACGTCAGATGGTTTGAAAGGCTAGTGTTACTTGGCTGCAAGTACGAGGCCTACGTTTGCAATGTCATGATAAGAAGCATGAAGCGTCTTCCAATTTCTGTCGGTTTTTTCCCAGGGGCAAAAAAAGAAATTTTTTTTGGAATTTTTACATGTATATCATCCAAAATGGTCTATATTCCATAGAAATCATCAAGTATACCATGGAGAATGATTGAAATTATCACAAAGTCTATTTGGTAATAATTATGAGAATCAATTTTTGAACTAAATTCTATATTTTACGTTACCTTTCGAATTTTATGAAAATAATCGGTTCTCTTATACTGTAGGTCTCACTACTATGTGAATTTAAAACTTGATGTATATTTAGTGCAGGATTTGGTGTACATACACTAATGCACATTGATATTTGCTTTTGAAATGTAACAACCAAGATCATCTGTTATATTCTTATTAGTAAGAATAACAAAAGATTTTTACCACTTCTAAGTAATTACAGTCGAAAAAAACTTCCTAAAAAAAAAGAAGGTAATTACAGACTATTTAACCGTTTTTTATCTTTTTTATTTGAGAATTCTAAAACCCTTTTTCCATTGTCAGTATTTTAACAAAAGTAGTTGCCATGTGTACAATCGCGCTAGAACCAAAACAAGTACCACCCAAAATGCATACGTGGCATGATACCAAATGTCCAAATGAATATTAAATGCAACGTGGCATCTGTTACATATGGCTCAACCACTAATAAGCCAATACAATTCCAGGCAAATCTCCAACCATAATAAATCCTTGTAATATAACTTTCGATTAGGTTGTGTCCTGTATTTATCGACTTATTATGTTATCACGTTTATCATTTTTTCACTAATATTACTTATATTTTAGAAAAATTATATTTAATTACTAATACAATAATTTTAAACATATATAAAATATATTTGTATATAATTAGATAATAATATATTTAATAATCTATTATTATTGTTAAACGTATATTAATTGGATTCAATTAGTTTCAATTATGTTAAATCAAATAATAATCATGTCTAAATAAAGTAATGTTTATTAACTATAAATTACATAAATATTTTAAAATAGTTAAAAACAATTATAAGTAAATTTTATAATATTATCATATCATACAGTATTATTTGGTTTGATCGCATCATATCATAAATTGATAGGCCTACTTCGTAACACGTTAAAAGTGTACCGATCGTTCACGGTTTGCCATTTCTTTCCCCGCTGCCAATTCACAATGGAGAAAAACATTTTTGGACTTACCTGGAACAACGTGACATCTAATACGGGACACTCTTGGATGCTCTTATACTACGTTTATTACATTGAAACGAAAATAGATAAAAATAGAATAAATTTTGGAATAAAATTTAGAATGAAATGGAATAAAATAGATTTATTCAATTTCTGTGTTTGGTATGTAAGGAAATTACACAATGGAATTGACAGATAATTTATTTCCAATGTTTAGTATATAAGAACAGGAAATATAAAATTTGAAAGATTAACAACTACATATTAACAAAAATATCTTGTCAATTTAGAGAAAAAATTAAAATAATTTTTTTTTATACACACTATAATATACACATACACATAAAAGTATTAACACAGATAATCTTTTTTAAATAAGCATTAACATAGATAATCTTTTCTAAATTAACATTAACAAAATATTCTTGGTAGAATAAAAATTCTTTATAGGAAAAGAAGACAATAAAAAATATCAATATTCTTTGTAAAAAAAATACATACAAAGGAAAAAATAGGAAGAGAAGACGAAAAAAACAAAAAAAAAATACAGAAAAGAGATGGTTGCGGAAGAGAGAAGGTCGTAGAGGAGGAGGGAGGGTCTCGAAGGAGGAGGAGGGTGATAGACGTCGAGAAAATGCTACGGAGGAGGAGAGATGGCCACGAAGGAGGAACGACCACAGAGGAGGGCACACGAAGTTTTTAAGATGATTTATAATGGAATGAAAATCAAATTCCTTATCTCTTGGGAAGTAATGAAATTCCCATGTTTAATGAGAATTTGATTCTCAAGGGAATTTTATTTCCATGCCTATTCTAAAGATTTTTTTTATACCAAACGTCGGAATGAAATTCTCTCATTCTACTCCAATGCATTTCAGTCTCCATTCCAATATATCAAACGCTACTTTCGATTTCAACTCAAAGCCAGATGACCGAGTCTTTTGTGTTGTCAAATAACGATAAAATAGCAGACAACTTGGAAACCTTCGGTCTTTCGTTGCAAGAATCTTTTCTATCATCTTTCTCTCTTTTTTTTATTTAACCCTATCATTTATCTTTTTTTTCTTTTTTTTTGAAATAGGTGGGTATCATTTTTCTTTTGTTATTGGTGGTGTTTTCTCCTCTCTCCACACTACCCAACCCTCTTACCACTCAAGTAAAAATATATCCCTTTGGGCGTGGTAGCGAGGCAGAAGTCCCGGACAAAACTCCTACCAACTAGAGGTACATGTAGGTTGCGGATGATTTAAGCTAAGATAAAATCATGACCCACTCTGACCTCTTCAGGTCAATAGAACTTGAAACTAGAATCAACTTGATGCATGAGTTGATTGTGCCTTCTCGGGTCACAGTTGCTTGCACGTGGGTTTTGCGGGAGCAACAATCGTCAAGAGGACGTGTTGCTAGAGAGTCGAGCCCGAAGGAGCGATCTATCGTCGTTTGGACATGTCGACAACGACAATGGCCATGGTGGTGATGTCTGCCAAAGTAGCAATGGGAGTTGTGACGATGGTTGACTTGTGCAAGATTGAGGATAAGAAAAAGAAGGGAAGGTGAAAGGACATTCAATCATAGGCTAGAGATGCTTCAATGCCCAAGTCAAGAAAGTGGGAGAGATCAGGTTTAAGGAAGGAAACTGAGATCCTTAAGAAAGAAATCTCAATCCACAAAGAGAGGGAAACAAGAGAGAGTCCCATTCTCAGATGAGCTGATGAGCACGAATGATAGAAGCCAAGGATATCTGCCTCACTAGCACACCCAAAGGGGTATATTTATACCTGAGTGGTGATGGAGACTTCATTGTTGGCATGTGATTCCAAGTAGAAAAGAGAACAGCACGCTAGAAGATTGTCAAAGGCGATTGATGTGGCACTAGGCGTAGAGAGGCAACCTTTTGCTTGACATGTCTTTGAGCTAGGCGATGTTGTCAAGAAGAGTGTAGGGCACAATCTACAGAAGATCTTCCTAAGGCTACGTTTGTTTGCGGTTCTAACTGGACTACGTCAACAAAGAATGATTACTGTAGTTGTCCTATTTTGACAATTATTTACAATTGTTCTAGAAATCCTTCTTTTTGAACAGTGGTTGGAGTGATATTCAACTGCTCTTTTCTGACGAGAGTACTCCTATTTGTCTGGAGAAGCTACCTCGTGTGGAAGTTGAAACGGTTGGAACAACGCAGAACTGCAAACAAACGCAATCTAAGATGTTATAGCTTGTAGATTGTTGCGAGCGGTGTTGTCAGGATGGGTAAATGCTTCAGATATTGTTGTCAAAAAATCTTGTGAGACAAATCTAGGTGATTCCTTCAGGTAGGAGTATTTTGACCATGGTGTACCCCAAGTGCCAAGACTTGCTAGTGCTAGATAGGGCTTGGCCAGCTCCAAGCATGGAAACCAGAGAAATGTTAAGTGCAGAGCGTCGATGTATTTGGTGCTCTTGATAGTCTAGGTATCCATAGGCCAGGATGCTCGCTCGATGTAAGAGTTTTTTTAAAACGGTAGATTGTATTATAAATAGTACCTTGGCTATACAAGCCATCAAGAGGTCATCATGTCCAGAGATATACAAAATTTGGAACCAATAGTTCTGGATAAGACTAAGGCAATGTCTATGCTCAATTAATACATAACCATAAAATAAATTCTACAATAATGAACTTATAACAAGTAGGCCTTCCAGGAAGAAGGGCCTTTTATCCATCCTATTCATCTCCTTTAGCACCTGAATTGTTAATGTCAGGATTCGTATCTTATGTCTGAAAAGCCTCAAAGGCACCTCTAGAAGAAGAAAAGATATTAGAGACTTGCTCCGCCATCAAAGCGGTAGTCATGGAATAGGTAAATTGGAGAAGTTCCTCTTTCTCGAATCCTGTTACCAGAGTTTCTACCTAATAATGCATTAGAGAAATAACATCAGAAATAATAACTATGTGTGATTTGCAAAGATTTCTAAAAATTCTGTTATTTCTTTCCTTCCAAATCAACCATAGGATGGCTTGTAGTAAAATAACCCATCCTTGCTTATTAAGCTTGAATCTAAGTGGAGGTATAGAATAGAATAAGTCAGCAATACTAAAATAACCTAGATACAAATCAGAAGTTAAGAAAAATCTCCAAGTGTGCCAGATGAATGAGTAATTTATGAATAGATGGGTATTGTTCTCTATATGTGCATTACAAAAAACATACAACTCAGGACCATTCCATCTTCTTTTAACTAAGTTATCTTTAGTCAAATTCTTGTTATTAAGAGCTAACCAAGAAAACAATTTCACTTTTAATGGTGTGCGACTTTTTCAGATGCTACAATAAAAAGGAAAACGAATACCTCCATCATTTAAAATATTGTAGCAAGAATTAACAGAGAAGGCATTGTCTTTGGATGGCAACCAAATCAAGGTATCTCCACCAGGTAATAGAACCAAAGATTGCAGAACAGTAACAAGTAGATCTAATTGAGATTGTAGTGTTACGAAATCACTCGAGGAGATCTTAAACAGATCAAATAATTTATTAAGGTCAGTCCTGTATGTAGGATCGAAATAGCTCCTCTAGAGGGGGGGTGAATAGAGAATTAATACTTTTTAATTACTTTGACTACTTTTTAGAGATTAATGAAAATTGCATACAAAGGATGTTATTTAACAAGTATAATCAAGCTTAACTACTTATGTAATTTAAATAACATACACGAAGAGGATGAGAGCAATTGATATGGACAAGAAATTTATAGT
>JAMKQA010009776.1:0-20247 GCA_024699735.1 Posidonia australis | reverse complement strand
AATATTTAGGGAAACGTGCAACATCACGAGTTTATGTCCATATCTTCATCATATCCAAGAACCACCTACACGTGTATCATCTTGAGTAATAAAAAATTGTTCACAATTCAATACATTTAACAACACATGCAAAAGAAATAATTAAATACAGAATCAAATCTGGCCATTCATTTTGAAATGGACAGCAGTAGATGATGGGCCTCACATTCCAAAAGTGAGGCCGGGCCTCATCTGATAATCTCCCTATATATATATATATATATATATATAGGTAAATTATCGGATAAGATTTAGTCTCATTTAAAATGTGAGGTCCATCATTTACTATTGTCTATTTTCTTTTGAATGGCTTAGATTTGTTTATGTTTTTAATATTTTTGTTCCATGTGTTGTTGGTTGTATTGATGTATAAAGAATTGTTTATTACCGCAGATTTCCTTTTTCTTAGATTTGATGTATTCATGCGTGTCTTTTGACATTCCACACATATTAATATTCTATGTTGTTGTTACAATGTAGACATTTATTGTTTACATTTAATAACAACATAATAACTGCTAAGTTAGTTAACGTAGACATGTTAATATTAGATGTGGGCATTTATACCATTTTGAAACATAGATTGTCATGCAAGTAGTCTCACCAACATACTTACAAAAATATCAATGATAATAGTGATGGTGATAGATATTTATGGCTCACATGACAACATAATAACTATATTAAATTGAAATCTAGTTATAGGTATTGCTAATAAAGTTGAAACTTATGACATTATAATAATTATTTTTTTACTAATCATATTTTGTGTTCCAAGAGAAATCTTAGTTTTTTTATTCATGATATATATATTTTTTAGTTTTAGTTTTAGTTTCAACTTCACACTTCTTTATTTTTTTAGTGTTGCATTTTTTTCTTATTTTAGTTTTTTGTTTACTACTTTTCCCTATTTTAGTTTCAGTGTTACCACGCTTTACTGTTTTAGTTTTAGTATTTGAGATTTGTGATATGGTCAATTGCAAGTATTGATGAATCAACAATACTTTTTTCGTGGCCCAAGTTAGTGGCCTTGGTTTTGATGAAGAAAGACTCCTTCTCTTTCACATGGCTAATACTTTTTTTGTGGTCTAAATTAGTAGCCTTAGTTTTGACGAAGACTAGTTATTTTTCACATGTGCAATTATTGTGAATGTTACAAAGTGAACATTTATTATTTGCATTTAATAACAACATAATAACTACTAAATTAGGTAATGTGGACATATTAACATTAGATGTGTGCATTTATACCATTTTGAAACATTAGTTGTCTTGAAAGTAGTCTCACCAACATACTTACAAAAATATCAATGATAATAGTGGCGGTGATAGATATTTATGACTCACATGACAACATAATAACTATATTAAATTGAAATCTAGTTACAGGCATTACTAATAAAGTTGAAACTTCTGACCTTATAATAATTTTTTGTACTGATCATTTTTTGTGTTCCAATAGAAATCCTAGTTTTTTTTATTCGTAACATTTTTGTTTTTTAGTTTTAGTTTCAATTTCAACTTCACACTTCTTTGTTTTTTTAGTGTTACTACGCTTTACTATTTTAATTTTAGTATTTGAGATTTGTGGATATATTTAATTACATGTATTGATGAATCAGCAATACTTTTTCGTAGCCCAAGTTAGTGGCCTTGGTTTTGTTGAAGAAATGCTGCTTCTCTTTCACATGGCTAATATTTTTTTTGTGGTCCAAGTTTCTTTGAATTTTATTTTTGATATTTGTCTCAAATTGATAGGTACGATTTTATCGTAACATAAAAAATTTACGTTAACAATTTTATATTTTAGTTTTGGTTTTATTATTACGTAACAATTATTATATTTTATACGATTTTACTATTATGTTAATGTATTGTAGCTACAGTGATTTTTTTACCTTGATGTAATATTTAATAAATAATTAGAAGATATGATGTAGGACTGTAGAAAATGTTTTTGCCTAATTTACACTCATTTGTAATTGTTTGATATTCATTTTAGCTTTAATAAACTCTAATTAGTTTTAATGTTACGTTAATATTTTAATCTTTTTAGTAAAGTTTTGGTATTATTTTTTGTGATTTTTATCATGGTGGGTATGTATTTTATCGTATAAAAAAGTTACGATTTTGAGTATTACGTTCACAATTTTTGCCTATTAATTTAAGTTTTGGCCTTACGTTTCTTTGAATTTTGTTATGGATATTTGTCTCAGATTAGTGTTTCTTATATTCTCTTATTGTCTTCATGATTTTCATTGAGTCCTTCTAACGATTAATTGATAGATGTCATGGGTACAGGCAATAGGCCGTGAATAGGTCGAAGAACATGGTGATGCATTTGACCACCAAGCTGCAAAAAGCATGGTGTACTCTCAAATTAGAACCCACAAGTAAAGATGGAAATAAACAATGTTCAAGATTTCTATGTTCTTTAATAAGGCAAAAACGAAGCATAAACAATCTTAAGATCCTTTACAGTAATTGATAGCACAGTTTAGTTGAGCTTATTCAAGCTACAAAGATTTATTCATGTCACACATTTAGATGTAAAAATGTACTTAGACAATGAAAGTATTAGAAAAGAACGAATACTTGAACATGCAAAAAAGAACTTAGACAATGAAATGTACTTAAAATGTACTTAGACAATGAAGCTACAGTAAAAGTGTCACACATAAGACCTGCAAAAAAAACGAATACTTTTCAATAAGAAACATCTACAAAGCATATGATGTTAATTAAGAATTCAAGAAAACAAAGTTTAGAAAATGATATTAGAAAAGAACTTAAACATGTATAATCCAATAGAATAAACAACTAATAATGGATCTGAATGGAGGAAAACAATTTCTATTACTAACTCCATGTAGTGGCTCAACATTGTTTGGGGAAAACTAACAAAATTGTTGAGTTTATCTTCGAGAAAGAGATTATTTATAAGAAACTAACTAAACCATATAGTTTATGAAATAATCTTGATATAATATAATAAAAAACGATTCTATAATTTAACTATGTTGTTTCAATCAAAAGTCACTAGAACAAACACAAAATAGTGTTGCTGAGAACTAGACCTAATATGACAAAACCAGTCAAATATTGATGCATTAGACATTTTTCCTGAAAATCTATGTAATGCATAAAGGTATCGCTGGCACCCTGTCCTAACCAAATCCTATATATGGAAATTCCAACCTCACCAAGCTGACAGTTACCCCACTATTCCAGAAGTCCCGCACCTTCTCCGGCTGCTCACCGTCGACCGTCGTCTTCCCCACCGTCTCTCGCCACCGCAACGCGATCTCTATTTCTAACCCCACGCTCCCTTTCTGGTTGGTTGGTTTCGGCTCGTACGAGCTCTTGGATGAGGAGAGGTGGTGAATTAGCTCTAGGGCCTTCGACTGGAAGTGCTGCTGCTGCTGCCTTGCCAGGAGGGATGGGTTCGAGAGGTAGGTGGGAAGGACAAGAAAGAAGATGGCTCCAGTGAAGGAAGTGGCTAAGAAGAAGGTTCCATTTAACTTCGCCAATGGTGCTAGAGGCGGTGTCGAGGAGAAGGATGGTTCCATTTAACTTCGACAAGTTTTTGAATTTGTATTTGAGGAAGATAAGGTCCCAACAGCACAATTACTTCTTTTTTTCGTTTTGTACGAACGAAATCAATGCGTAACACTTTACGATGTTTTTTGAAAATTGTTCCAGCTTGATAACATATTTTTGTTGTTTTTTAATAAAAATTTTTCAACGGTTAAGATCTAAACATCTCATTTAAGATCAACGGTTAAGATTATGGATCTCATATACAAAAGTGAAGCTTGACCTCATCTGATAATGACTATATATATATGTGTGTGTGTATATATATATTCATTTCAAAACTAATTAACGTGCAAAAAGGAATTTAAACTAAGAGTATAAATGAATAAAACATTTGTTTGTACCAGTCTCCCTCTTTTTCCATAATAGCCTAGGATGCACTTTAACTTTGAAAACAAGGTCAGTTCCATTTATAACACTCCACTCTTGTAATATGACGCATGCTTATCAATTAGACAAAGGCTTCTCCACCATGGAGGATGCATGTGAAAATCTTATGTTTATCAGATTATACAATTCCAATGGTGCGCTGGTTTATGATTTAAACATGACTAATGTTCTCAAATAATATAGTCTCATGGCTATATGCACAATCAAAGATATTTAATGCTAATATCTATGATACCTTAAATCCAAGATATCTACTGGACTATATGGGGAGAAGAGACGACATTTAAACAATATGAGTGCAAAATTTTAATTTTCCTTTCATACCTTTTGAACTTGCATTAGCCACACATATTTGGACTGGGAAAAGCGAGTTATGTCTTGATTCTAGCACTTCTTTAATTATGATTAGGTTAGTTTTATTATTGATTTCAGTACTAACAGAAATTAAGATTAAGGCTGCATTTGTTTTCTTCTTCAATTATAATTGCTAGAGCGACATGTAGCTATTCCCTTCAAATGAGATCAGACGTGTGTGTGCGGAAAAACCACTCCGCATGAAAGCAAGAGCGACTGACGTGGAGAAACAAACACAGCATAAGATGATATAATAAGATTTCACGTTAAAATCGTTGTGATTCTAACGTATACATCAGAATCCACGCTTTTATAATAAGAGAATGAAACAATCATTATTATATATTTAAAAAAAATTAATAAATTTTTAATTAAAAATAAATAAAAAATTTATTATAAGAATCCACGAAGTGCAAAGCACGCGCTTGTTAAAGCATTTGCTTTTGAGAGAGAATATTAAACTCATCACAGTCCTGAGATATACGTAAAAATTCACCTTCTATCTATCTGAACCGTTAACCCAACGAAAAAAAAAGCACGCGCTTTGTAAATAAACATGTCACGATCTTTTGCATATATTTCCTCAGAAACCTTTCCAATTACATGGGACCCCTGTATTGCATTTATGTTGCTCCTGTCTGTGGTGAAAAAACTTAACAACCCCGTCGCTCCTCTGATCTCCCGATCGCACCTCCCACTGCCAACGAGAAACCCTACTCCTCCTCCATCCGGCGCCCTTTCCTCTCCTTCCGGACAGTGCATCTCCTGCCGGCGCCGCGCCCCGCCCCGCTCCTACTCCTCCAGACCCAAAACGCCCCCAACATAAGCTAGGGTTTACTTACTTCGATCACCGTCGGAATCGAGCCGTAATGCCTAGGTATTCAACCCCTGCCTGTCGTTCGTTGTTTAACTGTGTTAACCGAAAACCCTCTCCTTTGTTTTAGGTACTACTGCGACTACTGCGATACCTACTTGACGCACGACTCTGTAAGTTGCTTCTTTTTTCCACTGTCCTTGTGAATCTCCGTTTACTACATTGGAAAACTAAAATAGACCTAGTTTCGGCAAATTTTGTTTTTTGCTGCTGTAACGTTATGGATGAGGGGATTATGAAATAATCGCTATTTCTGCGGGTGAAAGGTGTTTTCTTGGCTGCTCCGCGTATTAACGAATTATTTATGTTTTGGTTGATTCTGACTTCATGTGTTGCATTAGTGTATGTAAGATTGGATGTTGTTGTTGTTGTGCTCTGAAAGGGCGTTTCTTTTTTATTTTGTTCTTAAATATAGTTGGTGTAGTTTGACATGATACAGTGTCCTATTTATGGTTTTGCTGTAACAATGATGGAATGTTTCCGAAGAGGACTGTGTATTATTGAATTTGAATAAGTAATAACGAGAAGATGAGTTCAAGAGCAATTTTTTGTGCCTTTATGCGTACCAGTTTCAGCTGATTATGTTGTGCAGACAATTTTCTATGCAATATATCTCATTTATTCAATAAGATGCATTCAACTATCCAAGATGAGAAAAAGCATACAAAAACTTATTGACATGAAGAATCAATAAGATCATAAACAGAAAATGCTAAAAGGCAAAGGGCCAAAAACAAAAGTCAGGAATGCAAACACGCCCTGCACCAACTCACGGCTCTCTAATGCTTCCAAAGGCCTCAACAGATTGCATGAAAAATCTGCAGCTTAACATGCTTAACCCCATCTAGCATCTGCATTGATTTTACCTAGAAGTCAATGAAAGACGTTGGGTTAGATCAATCCAATGCAAATTTAAACCACCAGTAGCCCTAACATGGGCAGAATTTAAAATTGAGGGATATCTTTTTCAGACTCATTACAGAAGACACATATTAAGTCACTATCGCTGCACACTTCTGAGAGTTAACCTTAGTCAGTAGGCATTTTCGAGCCAATAGCCACACAAAGATACAAACTTCCAAAGAATATTTGCATTTTCAAATAATTCTGTATTCTGGGAGCACTTGCGGTTCTTGCATAAGAATCTCATATGCCTTGCAAACTTTATACTATCCTTCACATTTACCCCCAAATTAAAGAGGGGAGTTGCTAAAGGGTTCCTTGCTGAGTTGATGACGAATTGCACTATATTGATTCTGTATTGACCATTGCTATTTCTTGAACATTGTTTTTTTGCTGCCAGAGTAGGTTTTACTAATTTTTTGATATTTTTGTTCACAATGCTGTTGTGAATTGTCACAACTTTATTCATGACTGATATTGGTTTGTTCATGGCTCTAAGCTGCTTCTATCTATTCATGACTTACATTTTTAGTTCTGAAACAAATAAAATTTTACACATTGCATGCTTCATAAGATCAGCACTTTAGTATCTTGTTAGTTTATCTGTTTATTGGTGTATCTTTTGTCCATTCATTCTATGCTCTACCATTCTGCGTAACACACCTTACGGCACTCTTTTCGTTTGTTGTGACAACCATGATCGGTATTTTTTACCCAAAAAAAAGCAAGCATGATCAGTATTAAAATTTGTTGATTGTTTTTTCTTTTGTGATTTTCAGCCTTCCGTCAGAAAACAACATAATGCTGGATATAAACACAAGGTATCATGTTCTTTTGTAATTAGTTGGTTTAGTTATTTTTTTCTTCGATTTTACCTTTTGTCCTTATTGTTATGTTCTTTAGGCGAATGTGCGCGACTACTATCAGCAGTTTGAAGCACAACAAACACAGAGCCTAATTGATCAAAAGATTAAGGAACATCTTGGACAGGCTGCAGCCTTCCAACATCAAGTTGGTGCAACTTTCCACCAGCATCTTGCGGGTTTCCCTGGACAGAGACCTCGCTTGCCCATTCTACCAACTCCAGTAATGCCAATTCCAAGCTCTTCTCAACCACCTCTAAATCAACAGCTAATTCCACCGATCAGACCTGTTTTGCCACCACCTATGTCTGGTATTCTCCTTGCCGATTACTTCCTTTTTTGTGTTTGTGAAAATTAGAGGGAAAAAATTATTGATATGTTGTTGATTAATGATCAAGGAGTACATATATATAGGGTTTACTAGATAGCCAACATAAATAGATATCCAATAAGCCACTACTAGTTAATAAGACTCTAATATTAATAATATAAATATAATTCTAATACTATTCCTAAAACTGGAGCATATATATCAATCATACCCAACTTGGTACATAAAGTCTCAAAAACTCTAACACCTAAGCCTTTGGTGAAAATGTCTGTTAGTTACTCTGAAAATTGAGTGCAGGGTGTAGAAATAACACTTTTCATCACCATATTCCATACATAATGGTAATCTATCTTGTACGTTTGTGGAAGGTGGGGTTATTGATAACGAAAATTACAACTTGGTTATCACAATATATAACCATAGGAGTCTCTATAAAGCAACCAAGTTCCATCAGAAGTGACTTGATTTACATTATTTCATATGCAGTCTGAGTTATAGATTTGTATTCTACCTCGACATTGGATCTAGATATGACATTCTGTTTATTGATTCACCAAGTAACTAAATTATCCCTAACATATGTACAAAAATCTAAAGTGGACTTGTTGTCTCTTATATTCCTTGCATATCTAGAGTCTGAATAGACCTCAATCTTTAGGTGATTGTTCTTCTTATAGACAAGACCTTTATTTGGACACATTTGATGTAAGTTAGTATGTATAAGGCTTCATGCTAGTGGACCATCTTAGGTTCATGCATAAATTGATTAAGAAAACTTGCAACCAAATGTTTGTATTGTCTAAGATCCTCAAACACCTTTGAAGAACTATCCCAAAACATGAGACTCTGCTCAATAGGAGTACTCTAAGGCTTGTAGTCCAAGGTTCGGTATATTGAAGATCTAGTGCATTCAATGCTATCTTTCTCCTAACATATGTAAACTCAATGTTAAGAAAAAATCATGGTTTGTTTACATCCTTAGTGAGAAAAATGTGTCCTAAGTTACTTCTTGGTCTCACTAATTCCTATAGAGTCACTACACGTCAGTATTATATCATCAACATAAATTGCTAGAATCACACTATCATTAACAATCTTCTTGTTGAAATTGAATGATAAACAACACTTATCTGAAATCGCATGACAACTTTGCTGAACTTCTCAAACCATACTTGCAGATTTTGCTTAAAGCCATAGATAATCTTTTTCAGACTACATATTCTATCCTCCTCCTGAGCAATATATCCAGAAGATTGTTTCACCGTAAAGGAAGGTATTCTTGATATCCAACGATAAAGTTTCCACGACTGATTCATAGCAATGGATAAGAGAATTATGATGGACTTCAGTCTAGCAATTGGGAAAAAAGTCTCTACGTAGTTAACTTAATAAGTATGAGTAAAATTAAGAGCAACAAGGCGAACTTCAACTGATCCATTTGACTTATGCTTTATAGTGTACATCCATCTACAGGTGACTATGCTTGCTTTTGCAGGATAACTCACCAATACCCATGTGTCTCGTGACATCAATGTTGGCATTATTTTATTCATAATTGCCTTTCAATGTAGTATTAGTAGGGTCTTTTAGTAGCTTTTGGGAACAAAATTAGAGTGAAGCTACAAAAGGACGGATTAAGATGATCATATGAAATAAAATTTGAAATAGGATGAATTGTGCAAGAACATTTACCCATTCATAGTGTAATAGGAAGGTTTAAGCTAGAATTGGATTGATCTACATCTAAGGTCGAGGATGGTTTTGTTGGAGAAGGTTGTTGTGATTGTTGACGACGACGATATATCGACAAAGGACATGGCTTCTCTTGTTCCACAGTCATTGATTCACTTCCACCTAGTAGAGGAAAACTTTCAATCTTAGAATACGTAGGCTCAAAATAAAATTGAGATAAAAATAGGTGACGTCAATTGACACAAAGTAACGCTTGGTAGGAGAGTGAAAGCAACAGTATTCTTACTAAGTTTGAGAATATCCTACAAATACACACTTAATGGAATGAAAGGACAGCTTGTCAAGATCAAGATATAAGTATTGAACAAAAGCAACACAATCAAAAACTTTAGGTAGTAGTGAGAACATTTCTGTACTTGGACGAAGACGTTGGAGAGGAATCTCACCATCCAAATAAGTGGAGGACGTTTTATTTATCAAATAAGAATATGTAAGAACAACATCAAACTACAAGAATTTTGAACCTTTTTTCTACAACATAATAGTGTAGGTGATGTCTAGAATACGTTTAGTTACACTATTTTGTTAAGAAGTATGAGGACAAGTAGTATGATGAATAATCCTTAAAGATGCACAATCCGACTAAATTTCTAATTGAGTAAATTTTAAAGCATTATCAGTATGTAAATATTTTGATGTAATGGAAAATTAATTTATTATTTCATTGATTTTTTTTTTTGATCACATCAAGAATGACTATAATCCTTCAAGAGTAGACCATGCTGTACGATAATAATCATCTGTAAAAACAATATAATACCTATGATGAAATACAGACGAAACTCTAGTTAGGCATCAAATATCACAATGGATTAATTCAAATTGACTCTGATTAGACACATAACGAAGACGTAAAAAGGCAACATGATGGTGCTTATCTAATTGACACGATTTACAATTAAAAGATGATATCGAAATCCAGGCAATGCATGCTGTAGTTTCTTATGAGATGGGTGATCAAGTCAATAGTCCCATAAATTGGAAGGCTCAAATGTAGATGTCGGAGATGTAAGTCCTCGAGGTATCCCGACATGAGCCAACAGGTAGACGTCATGTCTTTGCTCATGACCCAAATTGATTCTTTTCTCCATTTGTAAATCGTGAATTGTGCAGTGAAAATGAAAGAAGGTCACATAATAAAACAATTACTTGGTAATAGTACTAATAGATAAAATGTTAACAGGAAAGTCATGTACATAGAGTACTTTTTGAAATCTAATTTGGAAAGAGACTTGCACAATTCTTTTCTCTAGATATAGAATAAGAACGACCATCAATAATAGGAATAGAATGAATATCGGATAACTAGGAGAGGCGAGTAAAAAGGTTTCGTGTATCTGATGTATGAGAAAAGGCTTTTGAGTCTATAATATAGGAACTATCCTAACAAGTGAGGCACTCGTATCTTAGGTGGTAACATGTGATGCAGTGGCAGTTATATCAAGTCAGTGGCTTGAAGTTGTAGGAATCACTCGTAGTTGGCTTGTAAGATGATAACAGTATACTTATCAGTAGGTGTAGTGGGAGTTGTTTCTGTAGTAGTATTGGTCCATTATGGTTTATCAAACTTACTCCAACATTTATCTGATCTGTGTCCAATTCGCCTACAATACTGACAATGCAATCATCCTCCATTATTTGTACGTCAACCACATCTTCTCCCTCTGGCAAGGCCACAACCACGACCCTAAGAAGCTGTCATAGTTGACTAATTGGATGTAACATTGGAGTAGGTGTGGCAGTGGAATTCTATAAAACT
This sequence comes from Posidonia australis, assembly GCA_024699735.1. Classification (NCBI taxonomy): domain Eukaryota; kingdom Viridiplantae; phylum Streptophyta; class Magnoliopsida; order Alismatales; family Posidoniaceae; genus Posidonia; species Posidonia australis. Next base: position 9,385 of record JAMKQA010009776.1, on the reverse strand, counting down.
TTAGAAAACGTAGTTTGCAAGTTGGGAACCATATCAATACTCAGAATCTGTCCATGAATATGTAAGGAGAGCTTGGGATTGAGGTTGAAGAAGTAGGTAGCTACTGTTAGCTTATCTCTATATTATCGCATCTTGCTGATGCAGTTATCAGCGGCCAGTAAACATCAAGCTTGTCTAAAAAGGCTCGTAGAGTAGTATAGTGATCATGTGTTGATCTGTCTCCTTGTTTAAGCGTAAATAACTGCTTATATACCTAAAATGCCTTGGAAATGTTCTTCTCATGCCCTATGTAGTCTTCAACATGTTCCAAAGCATCGTAACATTACGAGCAACACTAGACTCCATGCTACTAACTAACCAGGAGACAATGGCATTATCATCGACGTATTAATTCTCATATATTGCATTCTTAGCATCAGGATGTGATTGAGTGAGGTGCTCCCATTTAGTTCCAATAGGTGGTAATAAATGTCTCAAAATTCTATGTCCATAACAAATAGTTTTTCCCATTTAGTTTTTCTAATGTGTCATTAAGATTCTTGATCAACAACTTACAGGAGATCATTTTTTACCACTTAAAACACACAATGTTAGATGTGTCATAAACTATAATGTACGTAGAGAAATCACAACTCGAATACAACACAAACACCTTTCGGGCACCAATAACGACGATTTGGAGGCACAAACCACACAAAAATACACACGATGAGTTTAAGGGCACACACAAACGTAGACTACAATAGACTACTTCGATGGCCTAAAACATGCTGATGTGGTACTCTAATAGGGTTGTCAAGGCTGTTAAAGACTGTAAGAGATCTCCCCCCGCCCTCTCGGTAATAGAAATGAGGATGAAGGAGGTCGACCCTTGTAGCAAAGGGAGGGGAGGGTTTGACAGTGGCTGCAGGGTTAGATGACGACAATTTGGGTTTAGGATCGAGCCAGAGAAGAGGAAGGAGGAGAAGGGATCGACGATGTGAAAGGAAGGAGGAGGAACTAGCAGAGGTGGGAAGGAAGGTCGAAGACGACGACGTCGACGACGAGGCTGGTCGATGGTCGGTATGATGTTGCAGCATGAATGGGTAGGTAACAATAGCAGGTGTACGTGCTTCTTTCTTTCCTCTTTTCTTTTCTTTTCTTTTTTTGTTGTTTTCTTTGATGGATCCTTAAAACCTAGGCTTTGGTAGTACCATGTGACGATGAGAGGGAAAAAAATAATGATATGTTGTTGATTAATGACCAAGGAGTACATATATATAGGGTTTACTAGATACCCAACATAAACTGATATCTAATAACCTAATAAGTCACTACTATCTAATAATAATAATATAAACATAACTCTAACAGTGTTGTTTTTCCATTTACTTAACTTGATTTTAGTATGGATCTTCTCCCTTAATATCTTGTTAGCTTAAGTCCCAAGCAACCTGGACCAATGGTAGAAATCATGAAATTTTTCCATAGGCTTGGCAGTGGATTGGGTCTACTTTTGTCTACCCTTTTTTATTCACGGGTTTGGTTTGGGTCTACACATGTAATCTAAATTCTAGATCCAGACCTAGACTCATGAAGATAACTTAGACTTATGAAGATAATAGGTCTGATCCGAGTCTTGGGTGTGGTGGGCTTTTTTGAAAGTACACATTTTTTTACATCTTTATGTCATACTTTTCATTCCACTATCAACAAATAAAATATTTTTACACATAAATATAATATAATTCATTTAAAGCTTTTTTTTGAAAGAATGCGAGTTTTTAATTACAAATAGAAAAGTTACTGAACTTCACGTACATCATTAACTTCATTTGATATAATACCAAGTTATTGTTCATTTGCATCTTGCTTTATAAAAAAAAGGGAAAGATAAAGTTAAATACTTAATAAACATATAATAATAAATTAAATGAAGCGGGTTTTAACTTAGAATATAGTTAAGGTTTTAACTTTTAAATATTATTATATATTTAATTATAATGATTATAATATAGTTTAGGTCTATTGGTCCATAGGTCTTGTATTTTTGGATGCAGACCGTATCTGTTAATTCGCTAAACAAGTGTGTCTATCAGGTTTGGGTCCATAGGTTCACTGGTCTAAACCAAGGCTCTTGGGTCTAAACCCAAGGCTCTTAGGTCTCAAGCCGATCCATTGTCGGACCTATTTTTCCACCTTGATCTAATTTAGTATAGAGTAATAATAATAAATTGAAGAATATAGGAGAATTATCAAATGCTTTGATCGCAATGTGGTCCCCCCATTTGATAACCATAGACTGCACCAGATCATCTTTCATATGTATCTTAGAATTAAAATTTTAAAGAATTAAAAAATACAATATTTTTTCTTAGAGATCCAATAAGACAATCGACTGCATATGATAAATGTTTTAGACAATGTATGTGCACAAGTAAAAATTTTAAGAGTAAATGTTCCATAGTAGACAAAATTTTCTCTTAATATATAAGTCTATAACTTTCTCTTATTAAAAATAAAAATCTAGTAAATTTGTGTTGGAGATTTCTAGAGCAAGTCTTATTGTAAGAGAATTGTTAGTCAAGTTGTGAATGACAATTTTTTATTGCTACAATATAATAGACATATGTAATGGATGTTTAGTTGATGATGATTGCCTTTCCACCAAGGCCTGCTTATGCTGCTTTGGCATCCCACTATTGTCAAACAATATGCTAGACATGCTCAAAAAAACATAAACTTCAATCCATAGTCTTTACAATCGTTATGAAGAACATCATAGCTTGATTAGCTAAAATCAGTATTGAACGTGAAATTTATCATTGAGTTATATGTGTAACAAGAGCTAATTGTTGTGTAAACAATAACTGCTGCAAATGAGAATAGAAGTTGGACCTTTCAGCCGAAGAATGAACAAAGAACCAACCAATTGGGTTAGGATTTACATACTAAACATACTACCTTATTAATTTATAAAAATTGAGTCCTGTTGATGGACCAGGGTGGACCATACGTGGGTTTGCCCCTGCATCTGACCTTTATTTTATTGAGTACCAAATTAAACCAGAGGGGGGTTATGTAACTGACCCCTTGAAGACTGAATATAATTGACCCAAAAATCCAAATAAGTTATAAAAGACAGATACTCAACATGTGGAACATAAATTTTATCAACATTAGCAGGAATCTGAGATGGATAATTGAAGCAATTTATATTCTTTTGTACTCCATGATTAGCAAGCAAATCGGAAGGCCTGTTACATTTTTTCTTTCTGAAGCAATGCCCGATGGAACCATGACTATGAATTATGTGCATCAGCTTACTAATCTTACTAATCCATCTCCAACGTTCCCTCGAAATTTTATACTTCCATCTGATAATATCCACTAGTACCTTGGAATGACACTGAAGTGCGATGCTGCTGTATTCAGCCTAGTGCAATTCAGCAATCCATCATAGAGTGCTCTATATTCTGCCATGCATTAGACTGTTCATAATAGTATTAAAAGCAAAAACATAAGGTAGCCTCACTTCTTCAATATCCCTTGGAAACCCTCCACCTCCACCTCCACCTCCACCTCCACCTCCAACCTCTCCAAGCTTTTCCTTCAGCAGCAACAGCAATATTCAGCTTCCAGACACTGGATGGTGGTATCATCTACTGAACTAAAATATGTGCCTCCTAATAACAACTGGTTCAGGTGTAAGCCTATCAGATTCAAATTAATTGAGAAAATGTGCTGCTTACTGAAATAAGTTATGTTCATAACTTAATTTGGAAAGATGATGGCGTTAGTATGCCTTGTATCTATTGTAACATTCAGAATATAGGCTTTGCATTTTTCTTCAAAATTTCTCACAATGCAAAGCAAGGAATCAATTTGGACAGCAAATCAAGATGGCGACTGATAGCATTCTTTTGTGTCATCTCAAAATAATCCCCAACATGACAACTGAACAGCTTATAAGATAAATGCTGCACCACAGCAGCACATTCACCTTCAGCAAGGGGTGGAACATGGATTTAGAAGCAGCACTCACACAGCATCTGGATTTTCTCAACCTTGGGAAATATAAGAAAATGACTATTGTCTCAACGTAGTATTATTAGGTGAACTATCGTTTATATTAGATTTATGTTAGGAGACAATGTAGCTGCATGGCTCTTGCAGCCAACTTGGCTACAGGAGACATGCTTTTTTTTCAAAATGAAAAATAATGATGTACATAAATCTAATCTACCTTATGATGAACAACATATTATGATCTCAATTTTTTAAAGTTTCTTTTTACCGCTAAATAGAGGTTAAAAGATTAATGGCTAGAATTTACTAATTATTGTATAATTTTGGATGATTGAGTTATAGTAATAGGAATTTAATAAAAATTTAACCACATGTCTTTTGTGGTATAATAAATCAATCTGTTAGGTTAGAATTTAAAAAATAAATAAAATAGAGTGCATGCAACCACTGAGTCACCTCAACATCCTGAGCCTGTTTTTGTATGTATTTCATATCTCATTACATTTTTTTTGGGAATTTCTTTAATGTCTATGGTGTTATCTCATAAAGTTGTGATTACCTATTAGTAGTTCCAATGGTTTATTTGTAATTATAGATTCTATAATCTATATGTTTCAATGAATGGTTAATGTTAAAAGTTTTCAGTATTGAATTATGGTGATACGAATCTTTGGTATCCCTGTGGGTACCGTAGACACACTTCTTTTTTTTTTTGGGTTATAAGAGTGAAAATGCCTTATTTTGACGTGGGATGAACATGATGCTTAAGTATGGGTTTTGGCAGTAATGATTTATCTTTAACCAATCTAAGTTGTTGGGGTCGAATGAACTAGACGGCTGCCAACATTCAGGTTATAATCCTTCTTCACTGGCTTCTGCAGGTTACGGAACTACGCCAACTGCACCACAATCATCAGTGCCACCTGGGGCAACTTCCTTGCCTATGCAGATGAATGGACTACCCAGGCCACCAATGATGAACATCCCACCTGCAGCTGGCTCAATTGTACCTTCGTCGGATGGTGCCTCTGCCGCACCCAATCCTTGATTGTGTTTCCTCTGTCAAAGAATGATTTCACATGGCCTTGAAGGCCTAAGCTCGTGCAGTTGTCTGACCAAAAATTGAGACCAGTTGCCCTTTTATCCAACATCTGTATGCTGTAATGGGTATATCGGGACCTATTGGCCTTACTACCATGCTAAGAGATAAATGGAATGATAGGTTTAGTGTCGTGTTTCGAATTTTTTAGTATTCTCATTTTCTTCCTTTTTGGCAAACTAAACATGTGAATGTACCTATTAGAGTATAGTTCATTCAGTACAGTTCATTCAGTACGTAATTATTATTTTAGTAGGGAGTTGTGGACTTGAATCTTTTAATTAGAAAAAAGAAGCAGCATCTGGATGGCTCTTCTGGTCTCTGAATGATTGCTAGTTTCACCCATTGATATTCAATTGCAGTTTCGCACTTGGAAAGCAACATTAACCTGCTCATGTGTGTCTACGTATTAGCAGTGGTTCTGTGCGTCAATGTGGACCTCTCTGTATTGGGTTTTATTTACAGGAATGAAATGGCAGAGAGGGTTTTCTTGGAAATTCTCGGTCACTCCTGTACCCTGCGGATTAGGACGTGAAGTTGTGAATTATGGGAGAACTTGAGTTGTCAATACTGAATAAATATATTTGTATCTTGCTATACGAAAGAGCATAACTATTTTTTGATGTATAAATATTATCAATCTTTATTTCATAATTATTATTATTTCCAATTTTTGCCGAAAGGCTCTGACGATCGTATGACAGGGGACAGACGTAGTTATAAGTACTTTAAAAAAAATAAATCGAAAGGGAACTCAAATTCCGTCTTCTATACACAAGTTCTATTAAAAAACTACTTAAGTGCACGCATCGTTCCTCCATATGAACTTGGCGTTGGTCGTGTCAATTTATGTCAAATCCGGTATCTCCTGTGTGGAGCTCACTTTCGATATTTTTTTAATTATTGTTGGGCAACCATGCGAATGTTAGAATCGTAATTTTGAAAAAAACTGGGAGACCTATAATTTTGAAGTAACTCACATCCCACGAAATGCAAGAGGCTATGGATTCAAGAGGCCTATGATCCATAGCCTCTTGTTTCTATGCCTACGATTCAAGAGGCTACGACGTATGATTTTGGTCATAACTCAAATCCCACGAAATGCAAATTTTGGTGTCGATATTACTGTAGATTCGTCCCAAACTATCATTTCAAATAATAATAACAATGCAAACATTGACCCCCACGGGTCCCCTCATGCATTGGCCTTTAATCTTAACTATTCATTTTCATTTTTAGTAATTATTTTAAAAGAATTTAATTAAATAAGAAGATAATTACAGTAATCACCTTTTCCATTAAATTTACTATAAGATGTAAATTTAATTGTTAAGAGATTCAAAGCCTTAGTTATCATAAGTATGGACGGATCCATGAGAAATTGACTCCTACGGACAAAGTATTAGGTAAGGTCCATTCTTACTGTTGTTATGTAAGGTCTTCGTTATCTACCGTTAACAACACATCCTATAATTAGAATTAAATTTGAATTTTAAATTAGTAAAATTATCTATGCTGTAATGGTAGTTTTGTGAATTTTTATTTTCCCTCTAATTTCATTTATAGATAAATTTTTATGTTACTTGAATCACATTAATATTTTATTACACTTTAATACCCTTTTTTACATGACAATATCAGTTTTTTTTATTCGTAATGTTTATGTTTTAGTTTTAATTTTAGTTTCAATTTCACATTTCATTATTTATGTTTTAGTATTATTGTTTTAGTATTACTATTTATGTTTTAATTTTATTCGTAATGTTTAGTTTTTTCTTGTTTTAGTTTCAATGTTAATTTTACATTTACTTGTTTTTATTTTAGATTACTATTTTTCCTGTTTCCATTTCAATTTTTGTGATATTCATTGTTTCAATATCACTATGTTTGACGTATATTGTTGTAAAAAAAACTTTGTATCTTCTTTTCTCCTCCTCTTCCACTTCTTACAGTAGTTGAAGAGAAAAAAAATGTAAAAGAAAAACCTGAATATTTGTTTCTCCTCTTCCACTCCCTACGGTTGAGGAGAAAAAAATGTAAAAAAAAAATAAATGAATTTCAATTCCTTCCCTTCCACTTCTTGTGGTTGAGCGAAAAAAAAAAAAACAAACAAAGGAGGAGAGGAGGCTACTAGAGGGGTGTTGTACGGTGGGACGTTAGGTCGAGGAATGAACAAGTGGTAAGGGCCTCGACCAGTCCCACCCACCTACCTCTGAAATCCCGGAACACCACCTCCGCCCTGCGGTGGTTGTACTCCGATGACGGTTGAACCATCTCCATCGCCAGCTCCCCTAATCGCTCTGCATGTCAAGGAACTTTCGTCCTAAGTCAATTCCGCCAGGATTGGGTAGGAAGTCGAAGAAGACGGTCGATGCACCTGTACGGGAGGCAGTTGGGGGGTGTTGTACAGTGGTTGGTCACGTCACAGAGGGGGCCATGAGGGAGGGCGTCGGGGACTACAGGGGAATCGAAGGACTACGTAGGGGGTGTTGGGACTACGCAAGGGGTTGGATATCAAGTGATAATAGGTTTGGGGCGAAAGGAAGAAAGGAAGGGCATTGGGGACTGTGCAACTGCGTCGGGGGACTACGTGAGGGCGTCGATGACTGCACGCACTTGCATGCTCTCTCACCCGATGCACGTTAGGGTTCAGGTGACGAGAGATCGACAAGCTGTGATCCAGCAATGGGATCGAGATTAAGATCGCCCAAAGGAGATGAAGATCTGGGGAGAGAGAGAGCGTCGAGGGAAGGGGAGGGCGTTAAGGTGAGGAGGGGAGGAGTTGTACAGGCAGGAAGGGAGGAAGACATGACGGCGACAAGGAGAGGTGGGGTGGCTGCTGCATCGTTTTTTCTGGGATTGGGTGGAGGAGTGGTGGTGGAGAGATTTAAATAATGGGCGTGGGAGGAATTTTAAATTTTGAATTTTAAAATAAAAGCTTTTGATAGTTTTGGAGAGTGATTTGTGATTTTAATTGAAATCAAATCAATAGATAATCTAGACGAATAAGATTAATGACCTCACCTAAAAGTAAGGATAAACCTTACCTGAATATACAAATATATATATATTGGATTAGTTTATCTTGCATCCTACCTTATTTTTATAAGATGAAGTCTCTTTAACTATTGATACTGTTGATGGTTTTATTTGAACTCGTATCTTTCTTATTCCCTCCTTAATTTTCTACGTCAATCCCTGTTTGGAAACTAACTATTGCAGTTACGTCTGGATTTCTTGGTCCCACTAATTACAACTTGCGATGTCAAATCAAATCACGGTATACTTTTTTTTTGTTAACGGTATACATGCTCTAAGATTCGAATCCGAGATGTGTGTCTAGTTTAAAGTTCTCCCAGTCACTGTGACAATGAGACATTGTCATAAATCACGGTATATTTTTACACAAATTTTTTTACCTCTTTTGTTTTCTCATGTCTTTTGTCTTACCCATTTAACAGTCTTGTCCTCGTGCAAGCATTGAATCGAAGACCCAGATAAAATTATTGTTACCGTGAACAACGCAATAGATTAATCGGTATGCATGTTATATGCTCAAAGGTTATAGTTTTGTTTTTTCGATGTTGTATGTTTGATGATTTCATATTTTATTGTTTGTTAAAATTATATATATTGTATGTTCTTATTTGGAGTTTATTTAAACTTATATTATGTTTGGTTGATAATTGTTGTAAGTATATATGACATTGAATTTATATACTGATTTGTATGGTTTTCTTTATATCACCTTAATGCTTGTTTTATATGATTTTTTTTTATTTTTTTTTGGGTGATGATTAGTAACACTTTTTTTCGCATGCATATATTGATGGTAATTTCTGTCATCTAAATGTTGTTTTTATGTACAATTTGATAGGATGAAAACTAGTTGAGCTCAAGCAATGAAGATGTGATTGTTGGAGTAATAGTGTTATTGAAGTTGATGGTGATGATGTATGCACACCATATATTGAACAATATTTTCCGACACTTGATGTATGTTATGTATATTATTGTTTCTAAGTTGGTAAAGTAGGTTTTGATGTTCGTAAAAGTTCTCAAAAGATTTATTTGAATAACGAACGCGTACATGAATTGGCTAGGAAAGTTTAAGTTTGTAATAAAGAAGGAAATGTTGGATACTAAAGCTTCTCTAGAGGGGGGGTGAATAGAGTTTTTCCGGTTTTAATTATGTCTTTGGAATTTGTTATGCAATTTAAGAAATTAACACAAAACACAATCAATCGCAAAGACAATAGATTTATAGTGGTTCAGCCA
>JAMKQA010009775.1:0-24619 GCA_024699735.1 Posidonia australis | reverse complement strand
ACATGCTTCTGGAAAAGTTTCAGAGAAGTATGAGGGCTAAAATGCAAGTTAACCAACAAAAACAACTATCCAGAGAGTTTTTGAAATATGAAAGGGCTCTTATGCAATTGTTACTGTAAAAATGAACTGTCAGAAACATTTTGAGAAAGTGTAGGGTCTTTTTAGCAAAATATCTGGAAGAAAACGCGTTTCAAGGACTCTGGGGGCTTTTGTTAAAGTTTTAAGCTCAGAAAACATTGTTTTAAATGTTCAGGGTAAAACATGTAATATTTTCAATTAAAACTTTATTCGAAACATTTTAGAAAAATGATGGCAAGACCTATATGCAATAAAAGGACCAAAAAGTAATTCCAGAAGGACCTATTTGCAAGAAAAACATAAAATACGGATTTTATTCAAAATAAATGTTTTAAATGTTTTTTAAAAAGAAAAAGGGATGACGGTCGCCGACGATGGAGCTCGCCGCCGGCAACCATCAGAGGAATCCAAAGGGGAGGCTCCCGGGGTCCGATCTCAGATCAGACTCCACAGGATGCAAGACGGAGACGAGGGGAGGACATCCAACGGTTTGGATGTGGCCTCTGACGGCTGAGGCGCTCCCCCCACCTCGCTTGCCGTCGAGCTGCTCCGGTGGGAAACTCGCGGTGGCTAGGGATGTCTGGATCCTTGGCGCGGTGGTCGGAGGGTTTCAGTGAGCTAAGGGATGCTTTTGGAAGGCTCTAGAGCGACGCGGAGGTCAGTGGAGCAAGGAGGAGGCTGAGCGTCGCCGCCGTGACTTCCTCCAGCGAGTGGCGTTGCTGGGACACTTGGGGGCTCGCGGCGTGGATCTAGAGGCTCAGGCGTACTTGCGGGAGGCTAAGGAAGGTCGCCGTGGAGCTGGATCACAACGACGAGGCTCGAAGCGACGAGTAGGCTCGGACAGGGCCTTCTTCTCCAGTGACGGCGGTTACGGGAGGCATTTTCGGCGAACTTTGCGTGGCTTTCTGGAGGCATCGGAGCGGCTATGGCAGGGCACGGCGAGTTCCGGGGGAGGCCAAGAGAAGAGGGGAGAAAGCTCGGGGGTCCAGGAAACGTCCTGGATCAGTCCCCCAACCTTGATCGTCGGAGATCGACTCCGGCGAAGTCCAGGAGGAGATTCCGACCAGAGGAATCCTCTGGTCTTGATGGAATCAACACGAGCAAGCTCAGGGAAACCTAGAAAGCTAAATACGAAGATCAGAGAGGGTTGAGGAAGGTGTACCTGGCTGGAGAATTCTCTGGACCTTGCCGGAGCTTTGAATTGCACCTTGAGCTCTGGATTCTCCCTCTCGCTCTCTGCTTCTCTCTTGCGAGTGGAAAAAAGTTTTTCTTCTTTTTCTCCTCCTTCCGGAATCGCTGGCCCTTCCTCCCCTTATATAGGTAGGGAACCCAACAAATTCCCACCGAATCCTGTCTCCCACTCATAACGGCTTGGCCCACTGACCTCCTCTCTCTCTAACCAACTTGACACCTAGACTAACAGACTAACAAACAACCCAAACCGCTGTCTCCTCCTATCCCATTAGCTACCGGCAGAGATGGACGGCGATCCAAGCTCCGGCGATGGCTGATCCAATGGCTGAGCTGCTCTGGCTGATGCTGACCCAATGGTGAAATGGGCTGAAGGAGGTGGGTTCAGTGAGGAAGAATGGCTCGGGCTGAAATCGTGTGGAATTAAGGTGGAGAAGATGGGTTCAGTGAGATGTGGTGTGATGATGAAATAATGAAATATTTGAATTATGTAGGAAAACTTTGGTGATTAAGGGAGAAAAAGAATATGGAAGTAGATTTGACCCATGGAGAAACAAATAGGTGGAAATATAAGTTGAGCCATTGTAGGCCTTCTGGGCTTCATGGGCCTATGTGGACCTTGTGGACCCATATGGGCCCAATTGGGCCCAAACAAGTTGAATGAGCTTAGAAAGAGTTAAACGGGCCTCAATAGGTTTAATGGGCCAAAATGGACTCAGATTGTGTTTAATGGACCTATGTGGGCCTTGTGGGCCCAATTAGGGTTGACTAGGTCCAAATGGGCTAAATGGGCTAAATAGGTTTCCATGAAGTCAAATAGGCCTAAGATAGCCTTGTGGGCCCAAATAGGCTCAATTAGGGTTTGATGGGCCTAAGTGGGCCTTCATGGGCCCAATTGGGTCTCCATGAATTAAATGGCCTAAGGAGGGTTTGAGCTCAGCCACCACATCCTCAACCTGCAAAATCAGAAAATTGGGGTGTCTACAGATGCCCCTCCCTGAGCGAGGTCGGAGGTCGAGTCAAAGAGAGACAGATGCTCAGGGTTGACAAAGACACCCCACGTGAAACCACAAACAAGAGTTATCCACTGACAATGAACCATTAGTCAGGAACATACCAGGGGTCCACACCAGAGATCCTACCGCCACAGCCGAGGCCAAGCACAATAGATTAAGAATTGACAAGCTGACGACCAATCAGCTCCTAAGAGATATGACTGGTTGTCGCACATGTCGCAAAAAATGCCAGACAAGACTCACGGTGCCTGTCGACCGGGAAATGACTGATTACGAAAGTCATCCGGGTAGTTCGGGCTACCAGTCCAGAGAGAGGATGGAAGAAACAACGAGAGGAAACAAAGGGAGTGGAGAATCCACCAGGCACCATAGGGATTGCCTGGGTAGTTCGGGATACCAGCCCACAGGAGGAAAGGAACAACACAGAGCGGAACCCGAACCAAAACAAGAGGGGCACCGAAGTTTGTCCAGATGGACAACACCAGGGACGGGAATATCTGGACTACATCCAATAGCCCAGACAGGAGAAAAAAAGGAGGCCTGGATTCCATCCGTCCGGATAGGACCCAAAGGCGAGAGAGGGCGCCTTGATCCCATCCGTCCGGATAGGATCTCACAAGCGAGAGAGAATGCCTTAATCCCATCTGTCTGGATAGGACCCGATCCCATCCGTCGGGATTGGATCTCACAGGCGAGAGAGAATGCCGTAATCCCATTCGTCTGGATAGGACCCGATCCTATCCGTCCGGATTGGATCTCACAGGCGAGGGAGAATGCCTTAATCCCATCCGTCTGGATAGGACCCGATCCCATCCGTTCGGATTGGATCTCACAAGCGAGAGAGAATGCCTTAATCCCATCTGTCTGGATAGGACTCGATCCCATCTGTCCGGATAGGATCTCATAGGCGAGAGAGAATGCCTTAATCCCATCCGTCTGGAAAGGACCCGATCCCATCCGTCTAGATTGGATCTCACAGGCGAGAGAGAAAGCCTTGTGTTGGTGGTGCTTGTGCACGGGGCCTATCGTCTGTGTGTTAATCACAATGACCTTTTGGTCAATCAAGTCATCGATCGCGTTCCTTAATGTGAGACAATTGTCTGTTGAGTGACCTGCGACCCGATGGAAATTGTAGAACGCATTCGCATTATACTAGGCAGGAAGCGAACTTGGTGGCAGGCACACCTCAAGAAGCCTCAGGAGGGATGCGACTTTAAGGAATACCATGCTCAATGGTTCCACTAAAGGAGTATAGTGGCGCCTGTCATGGCGTTGCCGCCGTGGCTGCGGATGTGCCAATGGTCGACGCACCACCATCTAAGGGGTAGGATAAACTAGAGTGGCAGTGGGAGTGATGTGTGGTGCATGAGGTGCTCTAGGTGTGGGCGTGGGTGCATAAACTAATTGATGCTGAGGGGGCGGATGGACATTCTCCAGTGCAGCAGGGAATCTAATGTAAGAAACTGTATCCTTGGAGGGATCCCGCCTCCAGGGTAGATTGGCATTGTGGTTGTTGTTGCAGCTAGTGCCACTATGTGAGGAAGTGGCTTGCTTGGCAAATGCAGAGAGTGCTGGAAAACTGTCGCCGTGCAGTGAACTCTCAACACGGGCACCCGCCCGAAGCAATGCAGAAAAGGTGGCGATTGGCTGAATGTTGAGTAGAGCCCTGACTGCTGGCTGAGCTCCTCAGATCATGATCTCAATAGACTCCTCGTCGAAGGGTCTATCTTTGACTTGCGAAGCCAAGGACCGCTAACGTCCAACATACTCCCCAAATGTTTCTTGGGGCCTCTACTTGAGGGCGACTAAGTCCTCCCGCTTTGGGACTAAGTCAAGATTAAAGGAATACTGTTCGAGGAACGCCTATGTAAGGTCGTCCCAAGTCTTGATGGTGGCCATGTCGAGGAGAGTGAACCACTTCAACGCAGGCCCCGTAAGACTCTTTTGGAACAGGCGGATTAACAACCTTTCCTCAACTTGGAGCTGGGCGAGGTCACTGTAATAGGCCTTGAGGTGGGAAATCGGGCAGCCCCTACCATTATATTTGTCAAATTCCAGGATTTGGAAATTCGGTGGGAGAGTCGCCTCTAGAAAATAACAGAGGTCCCAGAATTGGTAGGACCAACGGTCCCTGCCTTGCACTTGTCGGAGTGTGCGCTCCAATCATTCACCCTCGCAAGAAAAGCGTCTGGAGCTAAAGCCGTAGCAGATTGTGCAGTCGTGGCGGGTGCCGCGTACACTGTATGGGTCGCCTCTAAGGGCTCCTCCGGATCCACCATTCCGCCGTCTGGTGCTATGGCAGGATGGCAAGTGTACCCGTGCATGGGTGCTGTGTGCTATGGGATAAAGGATGAAGCTTGGGTTTGATACATAGGTGAAGACAATGAAGGGGGTGGTGCTACAGTAGGTGCAGAATGCTGGAGCAAGAGTAGTTGGACCAGAACGGCCTTGGGTACAATGCTCACGGCATGTGCTCTCGTCAGCCGAGATGGCTGACCACCAAATAGGAGAGATGCATGCTATGGTGGCTGCTGTGGCGGTGTTGCAAAAGACAATGTTGACACCCCTATCGCTGGAGAGACGAGGGATGGCGACGGCTGTGGGGGTGGTGCAGTGGGTGCAAACTATGATCCTAGAGCCTGATGCAAAGGCAACTCGGGAGTCGGGAAGGACAAAGTTGAGAAGGACTGGAGTGCCAGTGCCAATCCCTGCAACTGCTGGGCGAGGGGTGTTGCAGTTGCACGGTCATGGGATCGTCGCCGATGGCCCCAATGGAAGGAGGCAAAGCAGGAGAAGAATCAGGAAACTGAGATCCCAGCTGCCTAAATTGGGGGGAGGCTACTACAGAGACAGCCACAGTCGGTGGAGGGCTGGTAAACACATAGCCCTGAGGAGGAGGAGCAAATGAAGCATGCAAATGGGTCACAGGAACTAACTCAACTGCTGAGGCCCCAAAAGCAGCAGAGGACCAAGCAGATGGTTATCCTGAAGGCGGGGTAGCCACAGGGACACAGAATTGGGGTGGCGGAGGTCCTCCAAAAGCTAGGACGAAAGTGGAGCAGCACTGACAACAGGGGCAGAAACAAAGGAAGGGTACAACGAAACAGAGACCTCCTCCTAAATGGTAGAGGAAAGGGGCTCGCTGGCATGCTGAGCCATAGTGGATCGCGAGCGAGTACGGATTAGACTACGACTGGGAATGAGAGAGCGGATCCTAGGATGAGCTATCGTCGAAAGTGACGGATAACTCGGGAGACGTGGTCGAGAATGGGGTCGTGCCGGGTGTTAGCGAAAGGACAACCTCGAGCTCAGGCTAAGGAAACTCGCACGTTGAAAAGAATTCTATGCACACAAACAAAGAAGTTAGAAAAGATGCAATGTTTATGGTGGTATGAGATGCAAAATGCATGAATGCCTCTAGTATGCGCTCTCTCGCAACCTAGGAGTGTCCTACCATGTCATCTCCTCTAGGTTCACACAAGGCTGAATAGGTCTCTGACTCAAGGTTAGAAAGATTAAGTTCCTGTAACCATGCCAGCGACAACCTCGGGCTTGGCGTGGAAGGCCAAATGCACGAGGGTTGGCAAAGTCATAGCAAAACAAATGATAAAAATGCAGGAGTCGCAACCTAGTCTAGTAAAAACGGAAGACGAGGAAAATCACTTTAAAACATTAAAACTATGCCATAAAACCAATGGAAAAGGTCAATCATGAGCCAGAAATTGGGCAAGGATCCCTATTACGCACGAGGAAGGTATTAGGCACCTTCGTGCGCTTGAAAAATCGGTCTTCCAATGGATTTCTCATTTACTTATATGGAATGTTGGCTTTTCAACCTTTTCTGTACGCCCGAGGGCGATATGCAATGCCATGCTAAGTGAGTGGTTTCTTATGCTAAACAGGAGTGCATGGGATGTGGGGTGTGTCCTAATGCTCAGAAGGATCACTCATATCGCAGGTCAAGCATTGATGCAAGGATATTGCATAAATAAGATCAAAGATCTAATAACTTCGAGTGATTTTCATCCTTGCTTTACTATATGCAAAACATGATCTACCATGCATGGAAAGGGCTAAAAAAGAATAGGGTCTTCTTGATATATCGAGGAAGACAAGTAGAGAAAACAAAAGCAACTCCATACGGGAAAACATGCTAAAAACCATGCGAAAAGCTGCTGTGTGCCATTAGAAAATAGGCTGGCGGGCCTGTGTGGTGCGCCAGACTGGTACTCCTGTCTGGTGCGCCACTTTTGTGCTCTACTTGGTGCAGGAAAATGTGCCAGGGGAAAAAATCAGAATGCTGTGCAGTGCAATATCATGTATTATGATGGATTCCAAAATATCATGCAATGCAAAGTCCTTGTAAACTAAAAAATGCAACTTAAATATCTACGAAAATCCAAGCATGAAAAGATAACATGGATCTTGTGCTCAAAGGCGATATGCCTCACACAAGATCACACCCTTTTATGCTAAATAAAGACAACAAGAATCAGCCATATTATCTGGATCATGGATTGATGCATAATAATCTCCATATAGGAGTCCTTGGGGCAATCAGCCTACCAGATTTCAGCGATGAGCCAAATATGCATAGTGCAAAAGTCTTAAAAACAGTATCATCTTAAGCTGAAAACATGCATGCAAAGACATATAATATCAGAGAATCAACACCAAGAAAATCAGAGTCAAAAACATCCGAGAAATCATGCAGATTATGATGCAAACAGGGTGATTTACTCTCTGACCAAACTGGTGCACCAAAATGGTGCTCTGGTAAGCGCCACTTTGGTACGCCAGAGTGGTTCTCCCTAGAAACCATGAATCAGACTACAGACTGATTCAGAATCTAGTCCAGATTTCAGAGTCAATGATTTTTTCCTTAACCCAGATTAGTTATATAGATGATAGTTTCAAATCATGCCAAATCATGGGTTGATGACTGCATACATGCTTAGGATTCTAAAGAATATGTATGAGTTAATAAGGTCAATAATCTTATACAAATGTTACCTATGAGGCACATAGAAGGCATATTGGTTGTTGATTTCCTAGCATATGAGTGCACGAATCATGATTCTCTATGTGAAAGAAACAGAGATGAAAGACAAGTTTGCATCATAAAATCAGATTATCTATGAAGTTCATGACATGCTTTATTCAGTGCAAGAACTAGGATTAAAAGTAAAAGAAGGGAGATGAACTTACCTTGCCCAAGGTGTTCCTTCTTAGAAAACTCAAGATAATACTTCCTTGTTGCTTTGGGGGGGGCTGGAGATGCTCTAGAAGGCCAGGATATTCTCAAGAAAACGAGAGAGACTTGCTGGAGTAAGTGGATAGCTTAATCAGGATCAACCATGTGTGCTAAATGGTTGCCAATGGAGGTCCTTTTATAGAGTTCCACAAGGGTAACTCCCATGGGATGCTAACAGCCTCGCAAATGAAGAGCCTGGTGTAGATTCACAGGGAGTATCTGCTGGTGAGGGTTACAAGTACGAGAGATGGAAAGCCAACAGTCAGCACCCAGAAAAGTGGTTGTGCGCCAGCTTGGTGCGCTAGGATGGTGCTCTGGTTAGGTGCACCGCCTTGGTGCTCCAGCTAGATGCGCCACTTTAGTGCTCCTGCTTGGTGCTCCAATCAGGTGCTCCACATTGGTGCTCTCCACTAACTACCTGAATTGCTAATTGGGTCATAGGCTTGTGGTCGGTTTGTGCAATGATCTTTGGCTAGTTAACAATGTCAAGTAGGATTCAAAAGTGGTTGAGCTTCCCGCATCCAAAGCAACATCTGGAGAGTTTCACCTATGGGCTACCTCAAAATCAAGGTGTCTACAGTATATATACATATATATATATATATTTATATACACACACACACACATATATATATAGGCAAATTATCTGGTAAGGACGGGCCTTACTTTTACTTGATAAGGCCCTTCATCTTATACCACTAAAACTCTATCCAATGGTTGATTGTTTTTTCCGTTTTAAATATTTTTATCTTATTTTTAAATTGAATCATTGGTAGTTACAGAAAAATCAGATCTTTTATTTCCATTTTTTCATATTGTGGATTACATGTGATTAGTTTCTTTAACACTGTAGCTAGATTTCACGGAGTGCTATGGTAAATTGACGGGTTTTAAGGAAATCAAATATTTTAGTTAATTAAATGTCGTTATACGTAATGCATAATAACCGGGTTTTTTTTGGCATGGGAATGAAACGTGAGTAGAGATCTAATCTCAGCACCATGGTAAGGAAATCAAATTTTTTTTACAAAAATATTTTTATAATGTGTACGTCTTGATTGTATGTAGCGTCAGCTGTTTTGTGGGAAACATTATATGGTAGTTATTTATTCCCTTCAAGCCTTTTATGGTATGTTTATTTTTTTTAACGTGTTGAATTTATTGTAACTTCTTCTTATTATAATTTTAGTATTCTTGTTGTTGTATTTTATATGTATAGTATACAAAGAATTACTTGAGATTGTACTATGATTTTTACTCGTGGATAGAGAACAGGGCATGTGCTAATTGTTTTGATAAAATAAAAGAGTTGCTGTTGCTCTGTAAGGGGACGGATTTTAAAGGTACGTATGTTTTTATTTTATTTTAACATATTCCTATGTAATATGATTCGTGTTGATGACAGAAAGCATTGTATTTTGTGATATGATTGTTTCTGTTCGAATATGTTTTACATCATTTTTTTTCTCATTTACAGAATTATTTTCATTGTTTTTTTGCATAATAACAATTTCTATGTTAGTGTCATAATTGTTAACATTAACTGCATATTTTCAAATTTTAGTTTCCGTATTACGAAAATTGTTTATATTTTTAGTTTCAGTAATCTTTATATTATGATATTTTGTAGGTAATATTTAACTGTATATTTTTTGGTTTCAGAAGATAAGTGTTTGTCATTAAGGATGGAAGTTGAAGCACACACATCTGAGATTACATTAACAGATGAGCATATAGATGATAGAGATTTTATTCCTGAAAATCCATATATTGCTCAGATATTCCCTAGTCTTGATGATGCTAAGTCATTTTATTTGTGTTATTGTAACACCCGTAAAATTCATTTTGTAATTATTTACACTTTATGAATTTTATTCCTGGACGGGTGTTACTATTCCGAGGCCCGTTGTGTGGTTTTGTGCTTTTGGAGTTGAGCCTCGTGGGCTGGCCTCTATTTGCGTGTCTCTATACGTGGCTTGGCACTGTGCATTGTGGCACTGCACTTATGGGGCCCGGTGTGGGGTCCACGTGGGGCTCGCATTCGTGGGCCGTTGGTTGTGGCTGGTGGTTGGGCAGGGTGGTTGGTTGCTTGTGCGGTGTGCCAGTGGCTGAGATATGCCGGTGAGCATGTTCTTAGCTACTGTGGGCGCAGGCTTTTTAAGTCGCACCGCACTCTTCTCCGCTCATCGCTGTCTTCTCCTTCCTTCTTTTATCTTTCCCCTCCTCTTCGGCGGCGCGTCCCTTCTCTTTCCCACCCTCTTCCCTTCCTCCCCACTTCTCCTTCTCCACCCCTTCTCCTTTCCCCTTCTTCGTCCACTCATCTCCCTTGTTTCCTTCCCCTATTACGTGTCGCAAGAGAGAGAGAGAGAGGGAAGCGGAAAGGATGCAGTGGCTTGGGTGGTGCGTGGAGCTTGGGTGGAGCGTCCTTGGGGTCGTGGCGAGGCCGTAGTTGCGTCAGAATTTGCCGTGGGATCGGCCGGAGATCGCCGGAAGCGTTTTCAGGTACGCATCTCCACCTCGTGCAATAGAGAGCATGGAATTGGTAGAAAATGCTAGGATTGCATGGAATCTAGGTAAATTTACTTTCCTAGAATTTATTGTGGTTTTATGCAAATTTATTGGCATTTAGGATAGTTGGTGCGTTTTGAGTCTTTTTGACCCTTCTGCCTTTTCGATTTTATATCTTGATGCATGGTGAATGGATTTTAGTTTTGTTTGTTGGGTTTTGGAGTAGACTCGAGGGTCTACATTTTATGTTTTATGTAAGATTTTTGGTGCCTGTTTAAGGGGTCCGAACTGAGGTCCCAGTTGGGGCGATTTGGACGATAGGGTTTGGGTTGTTTTCTGGTTTCACAAAATTTGGCATATCGAAACGGAAACGGCATACCGAATCAGTGGATTTCGGTATACCGATTCTGCTCGGTATACCATTTTTCTGTCAGTTTAGGTCCTCTGGTCGAAATTTGGTCCTCTGATTTTGGACAGTCACCCGAATCAGGAGATTTCGGTCGACCGAACCAGTTTCGGTAAACCGATGTTGGCTTGAGTGTTGACCGTTGACCTGATTTAGTCGACCGATCCAGACCGGTCTACTGAACCAAAGATTTTCAACATACCGAACCATTTTCGACATGTCGATTCTAGGCCCAAATATGTTGATAAAAATGTGTTTTCCGAGGGCTTTCTGGATTACTGTGTTTTGTCCCTATGAGATGGGATTGTGGGCCGTTAGTGGTGGTCTCCTAGGACACCTGACGCGTCGCTTTGTTGAGGTTTTGGAAGAATTTTCACAGATATGAAAATGGTGTGGAAAATGGATTTCAAGGAAATAGTTGGCTTGTTTTGGAAAATGTTTTCCTGGTTTCCAGTGTGCAAGCTGAGACAGTGTGAGACCGTGTCGTCGGGATCATGGAATGTGACGACATTCTCGGGCGATCGGGCGCAACTCCCTGGTTGAGGTCAGAGGCCGAGATACCTAAGGCTGAGGGGCGTCGGGTCCTGGAGGCATGAGACTCATTGACTGTCGTCTCGAGGCTAGGGTTGTGGTCCACGGGTTAAGGTGTCTTGTGGCATGATGGGGAGGTATGATACTCCTGCTATCGCTGTGAGCACTGAGGCTCGGTGTCGTCGGGTGTGGAGGTATGACACTCCCTCCTGAGCACCGTGTGTGGAGGACGCCGTGAGCAGGCATACCCTATGGTGGCCAGTGCAGGTGGGACACGTGCCTTGTAGCTGGTAGCGTCGTGAGAGACAGGACAGCCTTCCGAGGGAGGGGTTGGCTTTGTGAGGGTTCTACAGGTGGGAGAATCGCAGGACGGTGATTGCTCCTACACAAGGTGGCTTCACCGTGGCAGTGTAGAACGCCGTGGTCGCTCCTCGGTGGACTGCGTGTGGTCGCTCCTCGGTGGACTGCGTGTGGCCAGAGTTAGGTTGCCTAGCGTCGGGCTTCTCGACTCACTATGTGTGGTTTTGGCCATTGAGGGCCTTTGCTTGTGGCTTTGGAGTAGTAAACCCCTGATTGTGGTTTTGGCCGGTGTGGGCCTGGTTTATGAGGTTTTGAGAAATGACTTGCGAAATGAATTTTTAAAGGAAAATTGATTATAGTTTTGTTTCCGCAGTTTTTGTGGGGTATGTACTACGTGACTTCTGTCACTCATGTGTTTTTCTTGTGGTTTTGGTTTGTAGGTGCAGACATGCGATTGGTTTAGCGTAGTGCACATAGTTTGGAGTCTGCTAGCTGCACACCCAGGTTCCTGGTAGTTAGATATTTATTGTATGACTTATTGCAGAAAATGTGGGGCGTGACAGATCTGGTATCAGAGCTCTAGGTTCACTAGGTTGCACTACACCTAGGGTGTTCGGTCTAGAAACTCCATAGGTTTTGCATGCATGGTAGAGTCTGCACTTGATTTTCGCCATGGTTTTCTGGTTGTTGCTTTGTCTGTGGTGCAGGTACTTTGCCTTTCTCCAGCAGGATGCCTCCTCGTGGTCGTAAGGGCAAGGCCCCTGTCGAGGAGATCGAGTCCTGAGAGGACGTAGGCAGATGGAAGGCAATTCGTGGGAACTAAGGAGTTTGGCACATAGGATTTCCCATTCGATCAGCAAGGGTAGTGCTAGTGGGCCGTCGAGTGACCCGTGGCTGAACCAGTTCACGAAGCTTCGTCTGCCGTCGTTCAAGGGCAAGGTCAGTGCTGAGGAGAGCAAGGCCTGGTTGGAGAAGGTGGTGAAGATGCTGGAGAGCATGGCGTGCCTAGAGGAGCATTGGGTGCTGTTGGCGACCTACCTGCTGGATGGTGAGGCAGATATTTGGTGGAAGTCAGTGAGGCAGTTGAAGTTCCCGGACTCAGTCACTGTTAGTATCCAGTGGAAGGATTTCAAGGCGGCCTTCTATGACAAGTATTTTCCAGCTCATGTGAAGGAGCAGCTTCACCGAGATTTCTGGAGTTTGGAGCAGAGCACAATTTCGGTGCTTGAGTATGAGACTGAGTTCGTCTCGCTAGAACGCTTTGCTCATTCCTATGAGTCTGAGGAGGAGCGGCGCAGAGGTTTCTGAACGGCTTGAACCCTGGGCTACTGGTGAAGGTGTTGGGCTATAGATGTCACATTGTGGAGGACATGGTTGGGATGGCTTACTGTTTTGGGGCGGACCATCAAAAGTTTCTGGAGAGTCGTCCCAATGGGAAGTGTAAGTCTACTTTTACCTCTCGGTTCTCTTTTTCTTGTCCTCACGGTGTCGTTCTTCCTCTGAGTCGACGGTAAACCAGTCACGAAGTCCGTCGTGATTTGCTCCCACTTCCACACATGAATATCCAACGGCTGCAGGGTCCCTCTAGGTCTTTGGTGCTCTACCTTGACCAACTGGCAGGTGGTACACCTCGCCACATGGTCAGCAACATCCCTCTTCGTGCCAAGCCACCAAAAGTTCCACTTCAGGTCTTAGTACATCTTCATACTACTAGGGTGAATAGTGTACCTAGACTAATGCGCTTCATCCAACAACCTCTGCTTGGCCATTCAGGTGAAGTTTCCGATGCATCGCCTGGCGGAGTTGTATGTCTCTGAGGTGGTGAGGCTGCATGGTGTTCTGGTGTCCATCATGTCGGACAGAGACAAGAGGTTCACCTCAAGGTTCTGGAGAACTCTACAGGAGGTCTTTGGCACTGTGCTCAACTATAGCATTGCATTTCATCCTCAGTCGGATGGTCAGACAGAGAGGACTATCCAGATGCTGGAAGATATGCTCAGAGCATGTGCCTTAGACTTTCAAGGGAGTTGGGAGGACCATTTGCCATTGATTGAGTTCACCTACAACAATAGCTATCACTCGAGCATCGGGATGGCGTCCTATGAAGCTTTGTACGTTATTTCATGCAGATCGCCGGTTTGCTGGAGCGAGGTGGGCGAGCACCAATTGATTGGTCCTGAGTTTGTGTAGCTTTATGCAGACAAGGTGGATTTGATCCGGAGCAGGTTGTTGGTTGCAAAGAGTCGGCAGAAGAGCTATGTCGACAAGTGGCGGAGACTGTTGGAGTTTCTGGTGGGAGACTATATGTTTCTGAAGGTGTCGCCGACCAAGGGTGTCATGTGGTTCGGGAAGCGTGGCAAGCTGAGTCCTCACTATATTGGTCCATACCAGATCACCCAAAGGATCGGTGAGGTTGCCTATCGGTTGGATCTACCACCAGAGATGTCGTCCGTGCACGACGTGTTCCATGTCTCCATGCTGAGGAAGTGCCTGGCTGATGTTTCTCATGTGATCCCAATTCAGCCAGAAGGGCTCCAGGAAGATCTGTCCTTTGTGGAGGATGCCGTCGAGATTGTTGACCGCAAGGAGCCGGTGCTGTGGAACAAGGTGATTCCGCTGGTCTTGTTGCCGTGGCGACATCATGGAGGCGAGGGGGCCACGTGGGATCGTGAGGAAGCCATCCTAGCCTAGTACCCGTATCTTTTCGCCTAGTGATTCTGAGGGCGAAATCTTCTTTTATGGGGGTTAGGATATAACACCCGTAAAATTCATTTTGTAATTATTTACATTTTATGAATTTTATTCCTAGACGGGTGTTACTATTCTGAGGCCCATTGTGTGGTTTAGTGCTCTTAGGCTTGGGCCTCATGGGCTGGCCTTTGATTGCATGTCCCTATACGTGGCTTGGTACTATGCGTCTCTTCCTTCCTTCTTCTTCCTTTCCCCTCCTCCTCGATGATGCGTCTCTTCTCTTCCCCACCCTCTTTCCCTTCCTCCCCACTTCTCCTTCTCCACCCCTTCTCCTACCACTCGTCTCCCCTGTTTCCTTCCCTATTACGCACCGCGAGATAGAGAAAGAGAGAGAGAGAGAGAGGGAAGCGGAAGGGCTGCGGTGGCTTGGGAGGTGCGTGGTGCTTGGGTGGAGCGTCCTTGGGGTCGTGGTGAGACTGTGGTTGCACCGGAGTTTGCCGTCGGATCGGCCGGAGATCGCTGGAGGCATTTTCAGGTACGTATCTCCACCTCGTGTAATAGAGAGCATTGAATTGGTAGAAAATGCTAGGATTGCATGGAATCCAGGTAAATTTGCTTTTCTAGAATTTATTGTGGTTTTATGAGAATTTATGGCCAATTTATTTGCATTTATGATAGTTAGTGCGTTTTGGGTCCTTTTGACCCTTCTACCTTTCTGATTTTATATCTTGATGCATGGTGAATCGATTTTAGTTTTGTTTGTTGGGTTTTGGAGTAGACTCGAGGGTCTACATTTTATGTTTTATGCAAGATTTTTGGTGCTTATTTAGGGGTTCCGATCGGAGGTCCCAGTTGGGGCGATTCAGACGATAGGGTTTGGGCCTTTTTCTGGTTTCGCAGAATTCCGCATACCGAAACAGAAACGGCATACCGAATCAGTGGATTTCGGTATACCGATTCTATTCGGTATTCCATTTTTTTGTCAGTTTAGGTCCTCTAGTTGAAATTCAGTCGTCTGATTTTTTACGGTCGCCCGAATCAGGAGATTTTGGTGGACCGAACCAGTTTCGGTATATCGATGTTGGCCTAAGTGTTGACCGTTGACCTGATTCGGTCGACCGATCCACCGATCCAGGGATTTTCGACATACCGAACCTGTTTTTGGCATGCCAATTCTGGGCCCAAATATGTTGATAAAAATTTGTTTTCCAAGGGCTCTCTGGATTGCTGTGTTTTGTCCCTATGAGATGGGATTGTGGGCCGTGTGTGGTGGTGTCCTGGGATACCAGACACGTCGCTTTGCCGAGGTTTTGGATGGATTTTCACGGATATGAAAATGGTTTGGAAAATGGATTTCAAGGTAATAGTTGGCTTGTTTTGGAAAATGTTTTCATGGTTTTCTATGTGCAGGACGAGAAATTGTAGGACCGTGTCGTCGGGACTGGGGAATGTGACGACATTCTCGAGTGGTCGGGCGCGACTCCCTGGTTGCGGTTGGGGGTTGAGATACCTGAGGCTGAGGGGCATTGGGTCTCAGAGGTATAAGACTCCTTGACTGTCGTCTCGAGGCTAGGATTGTGGTCCGCAGGTTGAGGTGCCTTGTGGCATGACGGGGAGGTATGATACTCCTACTGTCGCTGTGAGCACTGAGGCTCAGGTGTCGTCGGGTGTCGTCGGTTGTGGAGGTATGACACTCCCTCCTGAGCACCGTGTGTGGAGGACACTGTGAGGAGGCGTACCTTGTGGTGGCCAGTGTGGGTGGGACATGTGCCCCGTAGCTGGTAGCATCCATAGAGACATGACAGCCTTCCCAGGGACGGGTTGGCTTTGTGAGGGTTCTATAGGTGGGAGAATCGCGGGATGGTGATCGCTCCTACACAGGATTGCTTCATCGTGGTAGTGCAGAACGCCGTTGTCACTCCTCGGTGGATTGCGTGTGGCCAGAGTTAGGTTGCTTGGCTCCGGGCTTCCCGACTCACTGTGTGTGGTTTTGGCCATTGAGGGCCTTTGCTTGTGGCTTTGGGCTAGTAGAGCCCCAGTTGAGGTTTTGGCCAGTGTGGGCCTGGTTTATGAGGTTTTTAGGAAATGGCTTGTGAAATGAATTTTTAAAGGAAAATTGATTATAGTTTTTTTTCCGTAGTTTTTGTGGAGTGCGTACTGGGTGACTTCTGTCACTCATGCGTTTTTCTTGTGGTTTTGGTTTGCAGGTGCAGACATGCGAGTGGTTTAGAGTAGTGCACATAGTCTAGAGTCTGCTAATCGTACACACAGATTCCTGGTAGTTAGATATTTACTGTATGGCTTTAATTTTCCTGTAATTTAATTATTTAAATTATTGCGGAAAATGTGGGACATGACAGTTATGGTGGCAAAGTGGGATTTTCTGTTCGGTCTTTTTCGACTAAGCTTCAAATGGATAAAGACACGCAACAAAGGAAGTGTTCAAAGCAACTGCTTGTTTGCTCCATAAAAGGTTATCCAAGGAAAGAAAAGGTTGACAATGAGGATGACTTGCAGAATAAACAAAACAGACGAATTTCTCTCACACGGGTTGGTTGCAATGCAAGATTGAAGGTTAAAACTGATTTTAAATGGGTTAATTGGCATGTTGTTGAGTTTGTAGAGGAACACAATCATGCTATTGTAAGTCCTTCAAAGTTGCACTATCTTCCAATAAATAGGAGTATTTCAACATCAAAAAAGTTAAAGTTTGAATCTATGCATACTGCTAATATTAGTACATCTCAATAGATTCAAATTATGAGTCAACAATATGGTGGTTATGATAAGATGAGATGTACTGAGAGAGATGTATGGAATTTCAAGCGTGATTTTTGAGAAGATACAAAGGATTATGATGCCCAATATCTTATTGATCAATTTGAATTAGAAATTTCTACGGATGAAGGTTTTTTTATGACATCGAGAAGGATGAACAAGGTCGGTTAAAGTATTGCTTTTGGTCAGATGCAATTTCAAGACAAGATTTTAAAATTTTTGGTGATGCAATTACATTTGACACAACATATAAGACTAATTACTACAAATTAGTATTTGCTATGTTTTGTGGAGTTAACCATCATTGGAAAACTATTATGTTTGCCAGTGCATTTATTGCAAAAGAGGATACATCAGCATTCATAGGGTTGTTTAAGAAATTCATAGAATGTATGGGTTGTGCTCCTCCAGCAATTATCACAGATCAAGACCCTACAATCACTACTGCAATAGCTAAGGTTTTACCAAATACTGTACATAGGTTTTGTGCGTGGCATATAATGCACAAAATTTCAGACAAGCTTGGCGGAATTGCAACAAAATTTGAGGCAATAGAATAATTCAACAAAGTTGTGTATGACTCTGAATTTGAAGATATTTTTCAGGATAGTTGGAGATAGAGGATTGAAAAACACAAATTGACAAATAACAAATGGTTAATGTCAATTTATAGCATAAGACATCAATGGGTTCCAGCTTTTATGGTTAATACATTTTTTGCAGGTATGACATCTACACAAAGAAGTGAGAGCATGAATGCTTTTGTTCAGAGTTTTGTGTCATATCACACATCTTTGCTAGAGTTTATAACTCGTTATGAGGATTGTTTAAGGAAGCAGAGAGAAACAGAAAACATTTGTGATTATGAATCAAGACACAAGAGTGTAAAGATGGATAGTGGTGTTGCAATGGAGAAACAAGTTCATGAATTGTATACAAGGAGATTATTTTATTATTTCCAAGATGAATTGAAGAAAAGTTTCTTATTTAACATCTATCCATCTCAAGAGAATGATCCTAATGAAAAGGTAAATTTTTTCTTTATGTTTGTAAACATTAACTTTTTTTACTGACTGTTTACAGTTTTGTATTACTGAAACTAAAATTGTATTGTCACACAATAACGAAAATGTATTATTCGCAATGTTATAGTTTTACATTTCAGGTTTAGTTTTTGTTTTGTTTTTCTGAATGTATGTGTAGGGTTTGGACACATTCATTGTTTCTCGGAAGGGTTACAACAACAATTACAGATTGATTATGTCTGAATCTGATCGTTCCAAGTCAAGGTGCAGTTGTTGTATGTTTGAGTTTAAAGGTTACCTTTGCAAACATCTTCTTACATTCCTCATTTACTTTAAAATATATTTATTACCAGACCATTTTCTTTTGAAGAGATGGTTCAAATCACAAAAGGGTGGTATGAAACAAGACATATACTGCAACAAACCAAGCAACTATAATGTAGATATCATGCAAATGGCAAATCAGATTTCCACTCGTGTTCAACAAGATAAGGATTTATAACAGTTTGAAAAAGAAAACATGAAGTGGATTATTGATGAGATTGATAAGAAGAAAGGCAAGCAAGTTATTGTATCAGAGGATGTAGATGATGTTGTAGAAGGAAGAAGTTCAAAACGTCGATCCATCACTCGTTCTTCTTGTAAGAATTTCAAACCATCTACAAAACTTACTATTTTGCCTCCTTCTATTGCAAAGACTAAAGGAAGTGGTAGAGGGGGTAGACCAAATGGTGGTGGGGTGCCGCGAATTAAGTCTGATAGGGAGAAACATGCTAAGGGAAGACAATGTAAATTTTGTGGTGAAATTAATTCACATCATGATTCTAGGAATTGTCTGTTAAAAATGAACGGAAATATTGACGATAATTGCAGGTATGTTTGTTTAATTATTTATTAATTTAGTTTTTTTCAATCAAAATTTGATATTGTTCCTTTTTTTTTCATTCCAGTGATGGTGCAAAAGATTATGGTACCAATGGTGGTGTTTCATAATAGATAAATATTATATCAAAAAATAATGTCTACATTCCTTACTTGAGTATATTTTCTATTTTTGAAATACTCTTAAATATCATTGTGTATAATATTAGATTTGTAATAAGTTCTTTAGTAAAGAATATAAATATAATATGTTGATGTTTATTTTTGTTTGTGGAAGGAGAGTGTCATTATAATAATTTTTTGTTGTCATTAGAAATCTATAACATTTATTATTCAATATTTTTGTATATGTATAAACATATATGTGATTGTTTAATTAGCATGAATGGAAATACTCCAATGAGATGTTACTTTCTGTAACGTAAAACAGTTAAATCAGTTACCGTTACCGTATCATGCTAACGTAAAATTTATTACGTTATCCAAAAAAAAGATTTTCAAAAAACGTTAATCAACACATTCATTACTTTATAAATCTTGTTATAATAGTGTCTTTTAAAAAATCAAAACAAGGAACCTATTTACAGACTTATTGTGTTGAAAAAAGTTATTATTCTTCTAAAAATATTTCGTTAACACATAACGTTAACATAACACATTAACTGTTTTACATTAAATAGTACCAAAAATAGGTTTAGAACTAACCATATACATGTTTCATTCAGTAATAACAAACACAAATAATTTTGTAACAGAATAAACACATAAGTAAAAAGTTTTATACATACATCAACAAAATTTGTCATATACTATCATGTAATACATTTATAATGTCATACATAAAACTACATCAAGTAAATAATGTATTACAAAGTAAAATAAGTCTGAACGAAATACAACTAATGTGTTAATCAAGTAAATACCAAACATCCATACAATATAAAATACAAGACATATAAGTTCACTTTTCACATTGTTCAGAATAATAACCATCTAGATGAGATATATGGTAAAGTATCAAGGCAGAGAACTAATGGTACAGCCTTCTTCACATTTCGAGATTGTTGAGAAATCTAGATCTTCATAATTCTGTACCTTAGCATGTTTCAAAATTCTTGCAGCTACTTGTCCTCTAATCAGTGGCATATCCTGAATGCTCAAAGTTTATCTTGTTGTCATAAGCTGTCTTCTATAGCTTTCATGACAATTACTCCACATTCAATTGAACCAGGGTGCTATTGTGGGAATGATGTGACATCAATGACTGACCAAAGATGCATGTCCGGTATCAAATCAACAACGAACAACCCAAGCCAATCACTCTACATCAAAAACACTGGAAATATAGATTGTCAGTAAATAATTCATTATTTTAATAAAAAATAACATAACAAGTGTTTTTCTTGTTTCTTACCCATCGAACCAGTTCTTCACCTTTGATGTAATCATGTAGGGAATTATAATCCCTAAACTCTTGATTCTCAAAATTAACTTCCATCAGATGCCAATGTCCAAGATTATGTATTGGCATCAAAATCTTCCTACAAAACTTGAGGTTGTTTACCACTTCTTTCATTAATGATTGCATCTTTCTCAAATTTGATTCATTTTCTAACTGATTATCTGAGACGTGACCTTGTATATATCGCTGCACATATGTAGTTAGGTTATACGAATATTTGTTTATGTAGTATTAACAATGTAAATAATGTATATTGCGTTTTGTGTTTAGATATTTTACCGATGCTATTGTATCCATAAAGTATACACCAGTCACACCAGATAAAGATGCAATGTGCTTTACAATTTCTATATACATCTCAATCACATGGATTAATATACCAATCAATGGCTATTTTTCAAGAAATTAGACAATGATTAATTAATAAATTGAAGCCATTATACTAACCATTCCATGTATGGGAGCATTGTAGAGCAGACCTTTTACATTCTCAACTGAACACACCTTATCATTCACTGTCATGCCTTTTTTACTCCTTCATGGTTAAAATTTGGTTAAATTAGTTGAATGGTATTGTATGCAACTTATTTGTAAGGAATATAACAATAAAATTGATAAGAAGTTACAATTAATCCAAAAAAATTTCCATACTTACAACTACTTGTACCTATTCAGAAATGCATCTATTATGGTGTACTCTTCTTGGTGATGCCAGAAGCACCAGCAAATCTCCTCCTCCTATTTGCAACCTATAGTAGTTTGACAATGTACATTAGCAAGCTATAATTACTTACATAATACTTGAAATATATTTTTTCAATGTAATACTAATATGAATAGCTTGGTTGATGTCATTGTGGAAGGGTGCTTCAGTTTCTGTGCCTTCTCGGTCTGTTTCCTACTTTTCGTTTTTGCCTTTCTAATCATGGACGAAGGTGTGGGGCTCTTGTCAAACTTGTCAACTTCTTCTGAATTTTTTGTTGCATAAGGCACAATAGCAAATCTCATTGCTAGCGGTATATGATCAAAAGAATCTTCATTCCCTTCCTCATTTTTTTCATCGACACCAGTTTTATTATCTACAAACCTAGATCCTTTATCAAAATCATCAGTTACAAAACCTTCAGTATTTACATTGTCCCTTTCATGTTGTACACCCTCTCCAATGTTACTGTTATTTTGACAATTCCTGTTAGCAATGTACTCTTCCAGTTTCATAACTCTTTCTTCCAATTTTTTTGTCCATTCATTATTCTTTTTGATAAACTCATCTATCTGATTCCTAAACATCTCTACTTGCTCAGTCAAATTTTTAATATGTACAGTAGATGACTCAAACTCCTGAGATCTTTTCACCACTTCATTTTTCAGCAAATTAATTTCTATTTGGAGTTCATTTATAACTCCAATATGGTTGCAAGCGGTTGATTCTGGTCCTCATTTTCTCTAAAACAATTGTGCACATCAGTAAAGAAATAATAACAATGACACAGTATCAAGCATAAAAACGTTAGCATGTAACGATAACATTTTTTGATTACGTGACACGTTAACATAATTTTTTTTTGTTGTTTAGTAACAGTTACACTGGATATAATTGTGTGAAAACTGAATGTAAATATTTTGTAAAATTTTTCACATCAATAAAGAAATAGTAACAATGACACAATATAAAGCATTAAGATGTTATCATGTAACCATAACATGTTACCTCTTTTTATGGGCCATGTAGAGTGTCCTTGTTCCCTGTGTCTTCATCTTCAGAATCATCATCCAATTTACACCAATTGGTTAGATGCTTGAAAGATGTATAGCTAATATTTAGTTTTTATTTAGGTTGTAGGTATTCTTATCGAACATTCAAATTGTTTCCTCTTGATACCAAGTTTTGATGATGTTCCTTTAGTTGACTTTGCATATTTCTTGAATAGTGGGTTTGGTAGGCACTATGGTGGTATCTTTGTCATATGCCCAAACCTACATTTTATATCAAATTATTTTTAGTATGATTTTGTGTTGTAATGTGAAATATATAAATTAAAATTAGTCTGGGAATTTTAGTTACCAGAAGTGCCCATGAACATCCTAGGCAGTAGGACTTCAGATTCTCCAAACTGTTCATTATTAACTCGTAGGTGTAAAGTGCCCAATTGTAGCTTGTAAGTCTGTCTAAGTCATTCAGATAGCAGAGCAACCAACAAGGAAATCCACAACTAGAGTCTGGGATAAAGAATGTAGTGAAGAGTAAACAAATCCATAATTTTACGCACACATCATCTTCCTCTGTGTGTCTTCCGCTGGATATTTCTTTAAGGAGCCTCTCAACTTCAGATTTCTTTATTCTAGATTTTCCGTCAAAAAGTTTCTCCAATCGAGATGTGGGTTTGTAGTTTCTTACTTTCAACAACTCTATATCTCCAGTTGGTAGTTCTAAGATCTTTGTAATGTTCTCTACATTGAACTTATACCTCTCACCACCTATCATGAAGTAATTCTCACCAAGATAATTTGATATCAGGACATCAAGATTTGAATTGATGATCTTGCATAATGGTATGTCCCAAAATTGACCAAAAGTTGAATTCTTGATATTTTGAACAATAGCATCATCAAACTTATTCACTCTTAGGAATCTTATCATTGCATACGACACACATCTACGTTGATCTATAAATTAAAAAGAGAGAGGAGATATTAGTAAAAAATCAAAACCATTGCAATAAAATATATATTTGTAAGTTAAACTAATATAAACTTACTTGTTGTTCTTTCTTCTCTCTGTTCATGTACATCTTCATTGCAAGGTTCACTTTCTTTGTGTAAGGTTTCAGGTTCACATTGATTGTTCTCTGCTTCTTTGCCTTTCATTGTTTGACTCCTTGTATTTTTTGCTGGAGTTACATGTTCCTCTGTTCCATGTGTCATTTGTGACAGTCCTAAACAGAATGTAGGAGTCCCTGACTTCCTATTCACACAATGACAATTTAAAATAATTAAAAACCAAGAAGATGAGTTGTGGTTCTAAATGTAATATACTATATATTTTATTATTGTAACTGTATCTCATTTTTTCATTATGCAACAGTATTACATAACAGGAAGTGATTCAAAGTATTGATTTGGTTAAGTTACATCAATAATGTTATGAAATGGAAATTTGTTTAACATCATAAAGATTGCTTCTATTATAATCGAGTTTTGTATTTTATAAAAGTATATAGAATTGAATATTGTATTCATTACAATTGGAAATGTAGGATGATGTGAAGGAGAAAATAAATTTTTGTTTCAATTACGACATAACTTTTTTTATTAACTGTTTTCACATCACCTAACATGATTTTATTAAAAAATTACTTTGACAGATTATGGAAAAAAGATATCATTCATTATCAAATGATCAAGATCTAACTTTATATTTGAGTGAATCACAATGATTCAGAAAAACTACAGTCTCAGTTATAACATAACGTTTTTTAAAAAAAGTTTTCGTGTTACTGACACTTAAAGTGTATTGTTTTTATTTTATTTTTGTTTGGTAATAACACGATTTAACATACAATCCAAGTTTTTGCCATCATTAAAAATAATTAGGTCATAATATTTCGTGATTATAACTGTTTATATGTGACATCTGGGTCTGATTATCCATTTTTATTATAAACCATGTAATTATTTGCAATATTGTATAAATGGTTTATTAATGGATAATCTGTTGTTTCTTGGTTGTGTGAGATTGTGGTTGGCTTTCTATGCATCTGCCTGTGATTTAGGATCCATGTGGAGTCCGATTTGAGGATGCACAGTTGCCTCGTTTTGTGTGCCATTCTTTCCTCTTTTCTTTTCTTCCTTTTTCTCCGTCTTTTTCTCTCACGAGCCATGCCCTTCCACCCATTCTTTGTCTTCTTCTTTCTCTTCTTCCACCCGTGCCACCAACGATGGAGGCCCGTGCCTCCCCATCTCATCCGACGGGATGGGTGACTGGTGCCAAGCGAGCGGTGGCGGAAATAAGAGAGGGAGGCAGGAGTGGGCAGAGGGAGAGCACGACGAGAAAGGAAAGGAAAAGAAGAAAGGGAGCAGAGGCGTGCAAGCTGCGAGGAGGTGGTGCGAGCTACTCGTGGTCTTCCACTGGCAGAGGAGGTTCACCGGAGTTTGTCGAGGCTTGCCGGAGTGTGGTAAAGGTCGCCAGAGGCCTGAGTCAGGTACGCGGTCCTTTCCCCTCCTTTTGTTTAGCGTTTTGATTAATAGTAGGTTAATTGCATGAAAATCAAGATAATGCATGAGAAATCGTAGAAAAATCATGAAATGAATGGAAATGTGATGTATTGCATGAGAATGTAGAGATTATGCGGTTAGGATGCATGTTTGGGGGAAAAATGTGATTTTGGGGTTGAAGGCTACAGTAGCCGTTCTTGAGCCCTTTCCCCTTTGTGATTTTCGTATGAGTTGTGTGATTGATGAAATCATGAATGGTTTGAGAGGTTTTGAAGTAGACTT
>JAMKQA010009774.1:0-13888 GCA_024699735.1 Posidonia australis | reverse complement strand
TTTCACGATTTTCCTCATCGCCCAAGGGCGTACAGTAAAGCGGCATTGACAATGCTTACATTTGACCCTCGGATTGACTTTTTTCCCTTTGATTTCCTTCTTCACATTGACTTGGCATGTTTTCAGTCACATTCATGCATGAGCATATAGATTAAGCAAGCATACATTTAGCAGACCATAGACAGTAGGAAGCCTAGAAAGACCGAGTTTTCTCCAGCGTATGGGGGTGCCTAACCCCCTACCCCATGCGTAACCAGAATCCTTACCCTTTCTCTGGCCCGCATTCATCTTGCATTATCCATTAGGCACGGATCACACATGCATCTTTGCATCCTGTTTGTTTTCTGCCTTTTTGTGTTTTTTTGGTTTTCCTCGTCTTTCCATTAAAAGACTAGGTGGCGACTCCTTTCCTTATCCTTTTTTGTCTTCTCTTTGGTGTTTCCGAGTCTTGTCTCTTCCTCCGGATTCACCATTTTCGTCGTGACTGTATCGGACCTCCCAGTGTGTTTCCGCACACCGGAGTAAGGTTTTGGTGAACCGCGCCCAGGGGTTCCACCGACATGGTCACACTATGTCTTTTAGAGATCTTAGACCTATTAGTCTTTGTTCTGTGGCCTATAAGTTTATTGTTGAAATTTTTGTTGTTAGGCTTGGAACTCTTCTTCCCAATTTGTCTCATCTGAACATGGTGCTTTAATTGAAGGTAGAATCATTTTTGACAATGTGAGTCCAACTCATAAATTGACTCAAGGTTTAGACAATAAATCTGCTGGTGGTAATGTTATTTTGAGTTTGGATATGGAAAAGGCTTTTGATAGGATTGAATGGGTTTTTTAAATTAGAGTTCTTGACATGGTATTTGTTTTGTTTGTTCTACATGGTCATGTTCAGGTCCATGGGACTCATGGGTTTTTGCTTCTTGTGTGGTTCGCTCAAATGGGTCTCTGTTGTTGTTGCTATTGGACTAGATTGGTTTTTTTTCTTTCTTTCTTTGGGTTTCTCGTGTAAGCATGGATGGATCATGTCCTTTGACTAAATGGGAGATCCTTTGAAATGGATTGTGATGGAAAATGATTTATGGTTAGCATATCCATCTATTTTGCTAGCTTCTCATGTTCTTATCTTGTTTCTGTTACTTCTGGGTCCATGCTAATTGATCCAGATTGGTGGTACACCCAAATTTGTTTCTTTTTCCATCTCAATTTTAGGGTATCAATTTGTTTTCCTTTTCCCTTTCAAAATGGCTACTGCAGAAGCTATCTTCCTTGGTTTGTTGAGGTTTGGTCTTGTCCAATCAATCACTATCTCATTTTTTTCTTTTCTCTTGTTGTTGCAGTTTATTCCTGAAATGTGTTTGTTCACACAACCATCCTTTCAATTCTTTGATTCTTTATTGTCAATGTTATCGTTAGAGCATTAGTCCCATATGATGTGTTTATCTTTGACTTGACATGACAAATACACAACTAACTGAATATAATGTAGCACGAAATGGAATGAACACTTCTAATGTGCTAATGGTGTGTGTCTTACATTAGGAACCAAATGCAAGTGGCATATATTTCATGAGTGTTCCTGCAATTTTTACACTTAAATATTCTCAACATGAGTTTTAACTTTGCTTGGTATAATTGTAGAGTCAACATTGAATTCATTTGAGTTTAAATTAGATGTATAATTGAGATTCTTCTGCTTTTATATCTATTTTTCTGTGACAGAAAGATTATGATCTAAGTGGACACAAGAACAACTGGAATTATGTATTCAACCTTTTGAAAGAGCGTGTCAGATGATATAGAACATGTGTGAAGGCACAATGTTATACTTTTTTTGGTGAATATGAAGGATAGGATCAAATGAGTCTTATGTTAGCAAAATTGGATCAAAGTAAAGTTCATCCTCGATAATCCATGAAAATAGTGGAAAAATGGAATAGTAAACATAATAAGGTACAACATTTATTTTATTAGTACATATGTAGTTGAAACTTTGAAAAAAAACTATTATCTGTCAATTTACCTTTCAAAATAGAGCTTTACATGAGACACATTAAGTTCCATAAAATTCAATCATGACAAGTTTATCTTTAGCCTAATTTAATGCATTCAAAAAATTCCTTTAATTCAGGAAGTAGCTGAGAAGGCCAAAGAAAATCTAAAGAGGACTATGAATTATAGGTCTGAATTACAAGGATTTACACAATTTAGGTATAAAATGGTCAATAATAATTATAATTTTTTAGTTTCTCTTATTTCTTGTTTTGCTCAAAATCTTGACTATAACTTTTTTTATTTTTTAATTGAAGGATACTAGCAAATTACCTACAATTTTTGAAGTGATAGATAAAGCATATGAGAGCGATAATACAACCACGATAAAGGATTACAAATATATTTAATTGTATATTTAATAAAAAATTAAATTATTTGTATCTTTTTTTCTTTGAGTAGGTTGAAATGTACAACTATGTGACCTTGGAATTGACACAATCAACTAATGAAAAA
This sequence comes from Posidonia australis, assembly GCA_024699735.1. NCBI lineage: Eukaryota > Viridiplantae > Streptophyta > Magnoliopsida > Alismatales > Posidoniaceae > Posidonia > Posidonia australis. Next base: position 11,384 of record JAMKQA010009774.1, on the reverse strand, counting down.
TTTCGAGAGAAATTAAAGCTAGAAGCAATATCGAAGTTTCTTGGAGATGAAAGGACAGACCATCAACATGGAAGTAGGACTAGAGCAAGTGAAACACATACCCTAGGACATGCTAATCGTGAACATCTAAAATTTCTTGAGGATGAACATGAAAAAGATAAGGTATATGCAACTTTCCAATTAATTATAAACTTTCGTTATTTTAATCAATTATATGGATGTGTCATACATGCACTTGATTTGCCTAACATGAAGTTTATGGATATATTTTCACGTATTAATTGAAGATATGCACAATTATATTCATGGAATAAATGATTAGATGGAGATGGTATCAAATAAAATTGGTGTTGAAAAGTCTCCCATATATAAATCTTTTTTCTCTCATGGTGATCAAGGATTAGATAATATTGTCATCAACAGTGAAGGCAAAATTTGAGAGGAATTATTTTTGCTTATTGCAGTTATTGTGTGAATCTTTAGAGTTATTTTTGAACATGTGATTATATTTTTGAGAATATCTATTCAAGACTTGTGGTTTGGAATTATAAACTTTGTTGTGAAATACTACAACATGATTTAATAGTATATCTGAATGTGTTGACTTATGAAGTCTTTTATGTGTTAGTTTTGCATAATAATTAATAAATTAAAATTTATGGATTTTATATCATGTTTTAATTCTTATAGCTTGCAGGAATGATTTGTTATAACTAGAAATGATTTATTTTTTATGTAAAAAGGCCTATATTGAAAAATTCATTGCTAAAAGGGGAAAAAAGGAAATCATGTGCGATGGAATTATTCGTTGAGAGGTGATGTGGCAATTAGTCCACGTCAGTATATTCATATGTGAAATATTGAACCATGTCATTAGAATTTGGATAAACATGTGGCATGTGTTTGGCAACGGATATTATGTTGCCTAGTATCTTAAAATTAGATGTTAAAAGATTAACAATTTGCAATGGAAGTAATTAAAAATTTCGTAATTAATAACCTTTAGCAACTAGAGCAATTGTTACGAAAATTTGGAAATAAAATATTAGTTACCAAGCACTATTGGCAACGTAACTTTGACATTTCGCAATGAAATAATTTGTTACGTGTATATAATTTTGTTGTAGTGTCATCGTGCGATGAAAAGATCACTGGACTACTTTGCATTCTAGATTGCATGTCGTCTTCGCAGGAAGGACCCACAAACAGGACTTGAGACCAAGTACTGTGGTCTACTATCGTGGATTGTCGAGTCTAGAACATTCTAGCTAATTAGAACACCTGCATGCATGTCTTTTGTGTTTTGATCCTATTTTCCTTGCATCTAGGTCCTGCTCTCTAATGGTTTCCACACACTCATCATGTATCATGGCATCAAGCATCCATCCATCATTAGGCATTAATTACAAAGCAAGCATACATTTGCATTTAACATACAAGCAAGTTAGCTAAGAAAGATTGATTTGTCGGGCATATGAGGGTGCCTAACACCTTCTTCATGCATAACAGGAGTCTTTACCCTTTCTCTGGCACCCAATGGCATATGTATTTCATCCATTTGGCGTGGAGCATCGCATTTGCATTTGCATTGCTTTTGTATCATTTTTCCTACATTTGGTTTTTCTTGTCTTTCGATTCCATATAGACTAGGTGGCGACACCCTTTTTCCTTATCCTTCTTTGTTTTGCTTTGGTGTTTTCGAGTTGAGTGTCCTTCCTCAAATTCACTATTTTCACCGTGGCTCTATTGATTCGTGCATTTGACTTTCCGTGTCATCACACAAAGTAGTCGCGACATAGTCACAGGAACTGGTGACTCCACTGGAGATATGAGACTTTGGCTTGTGCTTTTAGTCTTCCATTGGCATAGCTTTTGCTTTTATTCGTCTTGCATATGCTTGCTTGTCACTTTCATTAGTATTTGCCTATCATTACATGCTTGCTTCTACATATGTTTTGCTTGCTAAGTGTTTTCCTTTACATACTTTCTATGGCACTATACTTGCACATGTCATGCTGCCTACCTTTTGATGTGATGGATGTTTCTTCCTTTCACCATCATGTTAACACGATACGCGTACATGCCATGATCATGCCTTTTGCCTGCTATACGTATGCGTCCTTGACGTACTTGAGTGTTTTCTTCTCCATTCGCACTTGCCATCCTAGGAAAAGTAAAGACGTGTTTACTTCCCCTACTGGCTTAATCTAAAATATGAAAAAATAAAAGCAATGCCTAGGTAGAACTAGAGACTTCAACACACACACTCCCTTATCCAGCTTAATAAAAAACACAAGTAAAACACACCAAACATTTTGCATGATTGAGTATTCTAGAAAGCATGCATTTTCTCCTCTTCTGTGTCCACCCACAGTCTGAGAAGGATAGTCTCGGTTTCTTGTTCTATTGCTATTGGTGTGGGACGTGCTCTCAACCTATCCTCCTAGTCTAAGGTCATGTCGATGTTAGTAGCTAGAGGCTACAACTCACTGTCACCATTTGTGTGACGTACTTGGCGAGGCGATGGTGAGGGTTCAGGCTCTTAACCCACCACCTGTTCATCGTCTGTGCTTTGGTCAGGATTTAGAATGGGAACCTTGCTTTCTATCTTGAGTCAACCCAAACCCATGAGAGAGTCTTGCATGGACAGCCCACATGGGACATGCATAGTGAGAGCGCATTTTAGGGCAATCATTTGCATCGTGTGTCATTCATGCTACCTAAATAACTTGCATTGCATCTTTGTCGTAGGTTTTGACACTTCTTGTTTTTATTTGTTCTCATAGGTAGCTTAGTGCGAGGTCCTCAGCTAAGAGCTCGAGTGTCACTGTCATGGGCAACCTCTCGTGCTCTCTTCTCATCCTTGGGCTAATATTACTTTCGACCATAACTTGTCTTAGAGCTCGTGCCTCTCCTTTTTGTCGTAGCCTTGTTCGTACCCGCTCATGGTCCACCAAGGCTTAGCAAACCAGTAAGCCTCATCTTGCTGCTCTAGAGAGGGTCTCGACTTCGGTCCCTCCATCTTCTTCTGCTATTCCTTCCTCCCCCCATGTGCACCACTCTCGTGCGCATGGGAATTTCATCCCTTCCTAGGGTTTTCCTATTTTGAAGAATCCAGTCCGTTACAATTGCCTCTCCTATGGGATCTCTCTCTGCTACCTCTTCTACTCTCGTGCCACCACTGACATCCGTGCCCTTGCCTACCAACTTGCTTGTTGATAGGTCCTCTATTATGCAAGTGCATCATATATTGGCTCTTGCACAAAAGTTGTAGGGCATGGTTCTTTTTCTTGATCTTGCTTTTGTCCCCTTTCTTTCGACCCCCGAGGTTTCGGTGTGCCCTGCCTTAGCTTTGTAGGCTCACTTCAATGCACTTCTACCCTCACCATCACCTCTCACCATTGCCTCAGCTCCTCATAGCTCCAGCGATGTGAGTGCCTTCCTTGCCTCTTGCATTTGCACAACACATTGTACAGCATGCAACTCCGTCACTTGGTGGCCAATCCTTCAGTTTGGTAGGAGCATAGCATCCCTCGACCACATTGCCTGGTACCTTGCCGGTACAACAACTGTTGCTCCCACACCCTGCACCACACACTACGCAGCATGTTATCTATCCATCTTTGCATCAAATATAGGTTGTTGCATACATTGCACCACTACACCCTACACCCTACACCCTTGCACAGGTATGCTGGTCCTCATGCTTCAACACCAAGAAGCATGAGGGTGGATCCAGAGGTGCACTTGCGCGCAACCCATACAACATGTACGACACCCACCTTAGCTGCAATATCATCGAGAATAGCGACCCCAGATGCCCTCCTTGTCAGGATTGATGACTTGGAGAAAGCATTTTATCAAGCGCAAGGCGGGGACTATCAACCCTACCAATTCTGAGACCTTTGCTGCTTTCCAGAGGCGACACTCTCTCTAAATTTCCACATCCTAGAATTCGAGAAATACAATGGTAGAGGCTACTCCATATTGCATTTGAAGTCGTTTTGTGGAGACCTTGCATTGTTTTAGGACGACAAGAGGCTTTTGATCAGCTTATTCAAGAAGAGTTTGACAAGGCCAGTGCTCAAGTGGTATACATCCCTCAACATGGCTACCATCAAGACTTGGAATGACCTCACCCATGCATTTTTGGAGTAGCATTCTTTCAGCCTCGACTCAATACCTAAGCACAATGATCTTGTCACAACTTGACAGAAACCCCAAGAGCCGTTTGGGGAGTATGTTGATCGCTGACACATTAGCCTCCCAAGTCAAGGATAGGCTCTCTGAACTCTATCGAGATTATCATTAAGGGAGCATAACTAGCAATTGGGGCTCTACTTAGCATTTAGCCCATCACATCCTTTGCATCTTTGATTTAGAATGGCACTCACATGGAAAACTCGCTGTGAAGTGGGAGTTTCCCTACGCTTACTACAATTGCTAGGTAGGCCACCGCCTCAACAACAATAGCACCTCGGGCTTCGATTACTCCAAGAAGGTAGCCATCGCATATGTCGAACCTTTTGCAAAGCTTGCTCAGATAGTGAGTCAGCTTGACCCAAATTAGTTAGTATTTGTATCTTGCTCTTCACACACTCTGCACACACCTTCCACTGTCGAGCCTATGCATCACATTGCATCAACTCGGCAAGGACAACAATTGGGGCAAAAATGAGCTTGTTGTGTCGAAAGCGACTATACAAATCTTGTTGAGTCGTTGAGTGTCGTTTTTCCCAAGGTTGAGTCATTTTTGAGGCTCCCAAACCCTTGTCCACTATAAGATTCTATCCCACGGTGGTATGACATGAGCACGTACTACAACTTTCATTGTCGTGCCAGGCATTCGACTGATAGCTGCATTACTTTGTGGGATGTCGTTGTGACATCTAGGCCTGATTATCCATTTTTTATTGTAAGCCATGTAATTAATTGTAATATTGTGTAAATGATTTATTAATGGATAATCTGTTGTTTCTTAGATGTGTGAGCTTGTGGTTAGCTCTCTATGTACTTGCTTGTGATTTGAAACCAATGTGGAGTCCAAATTGAGGATGCATAGTCACCTCGATTTGCGTGTCCATTCTTTCCTATTTTCTTTCTTTCTTTTTCTCCTTCTCTCACTCATGAGTTCACCCCCACCCGGTCTTCTTCCTCCACGAGCTCGTGCCTCCCGTCTTCTCCGACGTGATGGGTGGTCGGCGCGACGCGGGAGGAGGAGGAGATAAAGAGAGGCGGAGGTGAGTGGAAGAGGAAGGATTGAGATGAGAGGGAGAAGAAGGAGAGGAAGAACGACGCATTGTAGAGGAAGTGGTGGTTCGTGTGGTCTGCCGATGGAGAAGACTTCGCCGAGGCGAGAAGAGACTCACCGATGAGTTTAGAAGATCGTCGGAGTGCCACTCGAGGTATGCGACCCTTTTTTCCCCTTCGTTTCCACACTTTCAGTTCATCATGTCGAATGCATGAAAATGATGAAAAATGCATGTAAAATCGTAGAAAAATAGGGAAATGATGAAAATGAGCTAAATAGCATGAAAACATAGATATCATGCAGTTAGGATGGAAATTGGTAGGAATATACAAGATTTTGGGATGAAGGCCATAGTAGCCGTTTTGAGTCTCATCCCTTTGTGATTTTCTTGTGGATTGTGTGGTTAATGAAATCATGAATGGTTTGAGGGGTTTTGAAGTAGACTCAAGGGTCTACATCCCATGATTTATTGGTAATTTGTGATGTGTGTTTGGGAGGTCCGATCGAGGCTCCCACTTCCAACGATTTCGTCGATCGAAACAGGGGAATGCCCTGGTTGTGGGAAATTCGGTATGCCGAATTGAATTTGGTATACCGAAATCCTAACAGATTAAGCCAAGATACCTGGTTTCGGTAGACTGAAATCATCAAGTCGACTGAATCAAGGATTTTTGGTATACTGAAAATGTTCGGTATACCGAATTAGGGATTTTCGGTATACCTAACCTGAAATTCGGTTTGTCGATTTTGCCTTGGCCTTGATATATATAAATGTGAATATAAAATGAAGGATAAATGGTTTAAAAGGTATGTAAAGCAAGTGTTAATGATGTTTTTCCCATGTAAATGACATGGAGGAATATGGAACCCAAATAAGTGTATTTGGAAGTGGTTTTGGGTTTAAGGCCCTAAAACTAAATAAAAGAGAATAAATGTGTGGCTTTTGAGTAATTTTGGGCATGAGATCCAATTTATGATTTTTAAAGCATGGCTTTTCATGGATTGAGTTGGAACCCCAGAAAAGGGTCAAGTGTTGCATGGAAATAGATTCCTGCAACGAAAAGGAATGAAATGGAAATGGTTTTAAAAAGGAAAGCTTAAAGAGTTTTGAAAATGAAATACTAATAATATGTTAAGGAACCACGGGGGTTGGTGTCGGCAACATGGTGGGAGTATGAGACTTCAATGAAACCAGTTGCCAGATACGACTGTGGTTGCTGAGCTTGAGACAGTGTAGGCTGAGCCTAGGTCGTTGAACCTAGTTGTTCGGGTCACCGAGCTCGTGACGGTGTAGGCTGAGCCTAGGTTATTGAACCTAGTTGTTTGGGTTACCGACGATGTAGGCTGAGCCTAGGTCATTGAGCCTAGTTGTTCGAGTCACCGATGGGATGTCAGATAAAGACGTATCCCCGTGCATATATGAAAGAGATAGAGGCCAGTTGGTCGGGGCGGTGGCATCCCGCATGGGAAATTTCATTGTAGCAGTGCAGGGAGGTAGGGAAATGATATCCTCGCCTACTGCTTGTGTGCCTGGTTACCCTTGATCACGATAACATTAGTAAAGAAAAGTGAAAATGAATAAGAAAAGAATGTGATTTCTAGAAATGGAAAGAAATGTGGTTTGGCTGGGATTGGACTTATGAATGGTCCTAAAAACCTGGAATAAAATAATGACTTTGTTTTAGCCAATTACCAGCCAGTATTTATGATTTTGGTTTTGAGCCCAAGAGGCATTGGGTTTTAGGCTAGATCTAGTTGGAAACACGGTTTCTCAAGATATAAGTTTGAAAGTGGTTTTGGTCTTGGGAAGAAATCCCAAGCAATAAGAAGAAAGATGAGTTTTGAAAAGGAACATTGTTTTGGAAATGGTTTCCAGAAATTTTAAAAGAAATAGGAAAAGTGAGTTTTGAAAAAAGTATAACCCTGGGAACAGATTCCCAAGTGATTTCAAAAAAAAAGAAAAAGTGATGTCTTAAAATGGATTTTCAAAAGGAAATCAAGTTTTATAAACTAAAAGATGTATTTTTAGTAATTTTGCCGGATTTCGTTGATTTTTGTGTTTAGGGCGCATACTGCATGACTTAGATGTCACTCACGCGTGCTTGTTTGGTTTTCAGGTGTAGATTGTATACAGTCGAGTTCCGGTGCCGAAGTTGGAGCTTCTAGCCACACATTGTTTCCTAGAGGTGAGCCTTAGTTACAGTTATTTAACATTACTATAATTAGTGTAATTTTGCTTATGATACTATGATTTAGGTAACGTGCCCGGATTTGGGGCGTTACATCCGTTCATATACTGATCGATTGGAAGGTCATCAGTGTTAGCTCATAGGAGGTAGAGCACACACCTACACATAAACCTACACTTGCATCGATGCACCCGGACCTGCTTGACACATCCTCGCCTGAGTTTTCAGGCTCTGAGGATGTCGCGGCCTTAAGGGTCTTCTTCCTTTTCCCTATCCCTTATGATTCCAACTCTTCCTTGATGAATCTTGTTGATCTCATTGGTTTGATTTCCTTTTCTGTTTCCTTTTTCCTGAGTAGGGTTTAGCTTAGAGTTTGCCTGCCTATTGTGCACCAACCTGGTCTTGTGAACGCCAGCACCTTGGACCCTAGTAGCAGACGAAACAAACAGTTTCAGTAGCAACAGTCTCAGAAAACTCACCAGCAGTCTCTTCAACCCTAGTAGCCTCAACCATCTTAGCAATCCCGATGGCACTGTTAGAATAATTAGTGACCCCAACAGCGATCAGTAGAAATAAAGTAGCTAGCAGTAGGGACCGGAGCTATATTCTTTTCCCCTATCTTTTTGGTACTCCTTTCCTTTAAACGTTGCAAAACACAAAAAATTAAAAAATTCCACAAAAAAAAAAAAAAAAAAAAGTTTGGTCTTCACATGTCTTATTGAGCACTACACTGTCCCTCTAGCAAATGAACCCAATCTAGTTGTAAAATCTAAACCCCTATAATTTTTAGCCATAGGGAAGATGGAACAACTTCATCCTCAAGTGCTCCAATGGTTGAAGAGGAAAGTTCTGAAGATGAGGATTATGTTGAGATTAAAGAACAAATTGAGAGTCTTCGGTCTGAGATTGTTGACATAAAGATTAGACAAGAAGAAAATTACAGATCTTCGTGTGAGTGGCAAGAAAAATTCTCGAAAGATATAAATTTTCTCATTGCACGTGTTGTTTCTTATGCCTCTTAGTCAAATCAACATATTCAAAAGACTTAAGGAGATGATGGCATCACAACACTCAAAGGTCATGCATCATTTTCATGGGTTGTCTCGAATATCTCGACCTCCACCTAGCTTAGGATAGAAATGAACTATGACTGTATGACATTTATTTGTTTATGATATGGATATTATGTAATGACAACACATTTACTGGATGATGATTGGCTTATTTGCCATATTTGTTGAGTTTTTATTTGTTGTGTTTATTTGCTGGATGTGCTTATCTTAGTACTTATTTGATTGAATATGCTATATTTAATTGATAATCTAATTTATAATTTTTTTTTTCAGAAATCTACATGTAATGCTCCACATTTTCCACAATAATTTAAAACAATTTAAATTACGGGAAAATTAAAGGCAAACAGAAAATATCTAACTGGCAGGAACCTGTGTGTGGCTAGGAGACTTCAGACTATATATACTATGCTAAACCTCTGCATGCCTGCACTTGCAAACTAAAAATACGAGGAAAACACATAAGTGACAAAAGCCACCCAATACGTACCTCATGAAAACCACGGAAAGCGAAACATAATTAATTTTCTTTTAAAATTCATTTCGCAAATCATTTCTCAAAACCTCACAAACTAAGCCCACACCGGCCAAAACCACAACTGAGGCTCTACTATCTCAAAACCACAAGTAAAGGCCCTCAATGGCCAAAACCACACACAGTGTGTCGGGAAGTCTGGCACCAGGCAACCAAACTTTGGTTACAAGCAGTCCATCGAAGAACAACCAATGGCGTTTGCACTGCCACAACGTGCCACCCTGTGTAGGAGCCACATCGTCCCATGATTCTCCCACCTAAAGAACCCTCACAAAGCCTACCCTACCTTGGGAAGGCTGTCCTATCTCTCAGGACGCTACCAGTTATGGGGCACGTGTCTCATCCGCACTAGCCACCAAAGGGTACACCTTCTCACGGCGTCCTCCAAACACAGTGCTTAAGAAAGAGTGTCATACCTTCACACCCGACAACACCCAAGCCTCAGTTCTCACAGCGACAACAGGAGTATCATACCTCCCCATTGCCACAAGACACGTCAACCCACGGACCACAACCCTAGCCTTGATATGACAGTCAAGGAGTCTCATACTTCCAAGACCTGATGCCCCTCAACCTCAAGTATCTCGGCCCCCGACCTCAACCAGGGAGTCGTGCCCGACCACCCGAGAATGTCGTCACATTCCATGGTCCTGACGATATGGTCCCACACTGTCTCGGCCTGCACATAGAAAACTAGGAAAACGATTTTCTAAAGCTGCCAACTCATCTCTTTGAAATCATTTTCATATCTTTGAAAACTATTCCAAAACCTCGGCAAAACGGTGTATCAAGTGTCCCAAGGGATCACCACTGATGGCCCACAATACCATTCAATGGGACAAAACAAACCAATCTGGAAAACCTCTAGAAATCAAATTTTATAAACATATTTGGCCCTTGATTCGACATGCCGAAAATTGGATTCGGTATGCCGAAATCCAGTGAATTGGTCGACTGGAAGGATTTGGCAGGCCGAAACAATTGGAGGACCAAAACTGTTAGAAAAACGGCATGCCAAACAGATTCGGTATACCAAAATTCATTGATTCAGTATGTCGTTTCCACTTTGGTATGCCAAATTCCGCGAATCCCAGAAAATGACTCAAAACCCTACTGTTCAAAATCACCCAACTAGGACTGATGATCAGACCCCCAAAACCAACATCAAAAATTCCACAAAAAACATAAGATGTAGACCCTTGAGTCTACAACAAAACTCAACAAACAAAACCAAAATCCATTCACCATGCATCAAGATACAAAATCGCAAAGGCATAAGGGTCAAAACGACCCAAAATGCAACCATCAACATAAATGCCCATAAATCCACCATACATTCTCATAAAATCATAATAAATTCTAGGAATGTAAATTCACCGAGATTTCATGCAATCCTATCAATTTCTACCATTTACATACTCTCTATTATAGGGTTGGAGATGCATACCTGTAATGTGCATTTTGACGATCCTTCGGTCAACTCCGACAACCATGACCCTCGCCAGGGCTCACACGACCATAGGGACACACCACCCGAGCTCCACACGCCACCACGAGCCACCACACGCCTCTATCGGCCCATGATCACACCGAACAAAGGAAGGAGAATGAAAGGAGGAGAGAAACAGGGGAGGGAGAGAGGGAGGGGGAGACGGGAAGGAGGTGGAGTGAGTGGAGGGAGAGGACGAGTGGAGGGGGAGGAAAGGAAAGAAGGTGTGATCGAGACGGAAAGGAAAACGTGCGGAGAAGAAGAGGAGGAGGTGCGAAGGAAGAGTTGTCAGCCGTGCATATAAATATGCGCCCCAAGGTAGTAGTTGCATGCATGCATGCACAATGTAACCACAAGCCTCCCGCATGAACTAACAACTGCATCGAACTCTCCCACAAACCGGCCCACAACATGGGCCACACACGGACCCTACACCCAGGCCCACACAAGCACAGTGCCAAACCATGTACAGGGACACGTAAACAAAAGCCAGCCCACGAGGCCCAAGCCCAAAAGCACAAATCCACACCACGGGTCTCGGAACAGTAACACCTGTCTAGGAATAAATTCATTAAAATGTAAATAATTACAAAATAAATAATACGGGTGTTACACTACACCCAAGGATAAAAGGGGAGTGTAGACACCCCAATTTTGAGCTCATTTGGCAGTAGGCTCCTCCGGTTGATGCTCTGGTCGCAACCACCAAAACCCTAGCTCACACAAGCCCAATTAGGTTCACACAAGCTCACATGACCTAATAAAACACTAAAACGCAGTAAAATTCACAGAAAAATAAATAAAACACTTAATCCAGCTAAAATCCACCCAAAACCCTAACAAGAAC
>JAMKQA010009773.1:0-17415 GCA_024699735.1 Posidonia australis | reverse complement strand
AATACAAACTTTATGTTTTAGCATAATTGCAATACTAAATAAGGTTATTAATGGCATAATCAATTCATTAAGAAAACACATTCAATAAATAGGGGAAAAAGATTGTAAAGGTAAAATATGGGTCAATTATTTTTGTAGAGTTAAAAAGATTCTAAAAGTAATTTCCCATGTTATTATGTTTTTTTGGTTAAAAACTAAAAATTAAAACCAATTTTTTTAAAGTTAGACGGTTGATTGGGGTCTTATGGTTACAAAATAAGCACAGGAAGATCTATAAACAACCATTAATAATTGGAAGACTACCAAATGGAAGTTGAAATAATAGTAGTTAATAAATCACTTGTTGCCTTCTAATTACTCATATGTAAAGCTAGTCTCCCCTTGAAACAAGTTAACAACTGACCTAATGAAATTACAAGGTAAACACAATAAATATTATCTATTTAACAAATCAGAACAAGATGAATATATCCGTTGTTGTTTATTTTTGGGATCAACAATACGTTATTGATGTATATGTGGTAAATACTCTAGAAGTAATTAAAAGGCGCACTAGTTGTTGTTGTTGTTTTGTTAGAGTTGATATGAATATCTATTTTTTTTCTAATTAAATCACCATTCCTGGAGATGATTAACGCAAATTGCTTTGATTGAATGGTTATATTTACTTAACAACAAAAAGAGTTTATAAATCAGGTCATGAATAAATATTATCTATTTATAAATCAGACAATTAATAAATATTACGTGAAAAAAGATTGACAAAAAAAGATACAAGATGAAATTAACCTAAAACTCTACCCTCACACCTATCGGAGTATCTACGTCACGTCGTTGACGAAATAGTTAATATTGATCGTCATTGGACTCTCCTTTGATTAGCAGTTGAAGGAACAAAAGAGAACATTAAGAAGAGATGGGGATGTTTTTGGTTGGATGGGGAGTTCATCAAATAAATGTTGCAGTTAGACTCTCCCCCAACCAATAGGTGACATAGCAAAAGAGAAGGATCGGAGATGAGTGATTTGTTGGTGGAAATGGATGGTTGTGGGAAATGAAATGGATGAATTCGTCTGTGAGAGGTAAGGAATTTGGAAGGGAAGAGATGAAAAAAGGGGATAGATATGAGAAATAAATTGCAATTATTAGTGGTAGATATGGTAAATATAAGCTGATTTGTTGCTAAATAAATAGCCAACAAGATGACATTTCTGATATTTTATTGATGTAGCTCTCCACCGAAGCTGTCTAAAAATAGATCTTCAATTCTTCTTTCATCTACAATGCTTAGAATTGAAATTCCCACTGATTTGAGAAGCATGAGGAGCTTAGAGAAGTTGCAAACAAAGACTGCCCAAGTATTTCAAATAAGAAATAATTAATAGTCGAGGGTACGAAGTCCCTAGTAAGACGTAAGTCGATAATAATTTGGAGTACCATAAGAAACTTACGATCCCAAATAATCACAAGACCAACGTAATCTATAAATCCAAAAATGTAAAAAACGAAAATAGTAGTACAATTCCCCGTAAAAATTAGCTTTATGTGAAAAAACTAGATACGACACATACAGGAAGCAGTAAAATGTGTTCCTTTCGACACATCGCAAAAACCAGCTATAGAGAAACTAAAGTTCCGTTTGGTAGAACTTTTGAATAACTTTTGAGTATATAGTTTTTATTCAGAAGTTATAATGGTCCAACAGTTCTACCGAATAATAACGGTTTTTTAAAAGTATGTAGCTTTTGGACAGTAATTTCTTTATATTTCCAGAAGTTGGGTTACAATAGTTTTTAATCAGAAGTTAACTTCTACACTTGCATTCAAAAGTTGAAGTTTTGCCAATAAATACAACTAAGGTCACAAATACCTTTGCATAACTAACTTTATGCAAATCATTCTTTCTTTTTTTAAATTTCATATCTATTGAGATTCAAATAACCTAATAATAATCATAAGTCTTGTTCATTCAAATCATTCATTTCCTCGCGATTATCGCCAGCATGTTCTCGTAATTAATCCATCCAACCACTTTTATTTTTTATTTTTTATATTAACACGCACATTAACACTTTCACTAGCGCGCGCGCGCGCATACACACAAACAGACACACACTCTCTCTCTCACGAGATTATCCCTACCTTTTCCCCGCGCTACAAGTAGAGACTCTCTCCCTCCACACATTTTCCTCTTCCTCCCAATTCTCCCACAAAATCGAAAGCGAGAGCGCGCTCCAGCAGCGGTGGGCGGAGGGGGAGGAGGATTCGATACTAGATCTTCTCGTAGGAGTCCGCCACGCCCCCCTCCCCTCTCCGATCCGCTCCGTTTCTGAGGTCTCCTCCCTCCGACATCTCGCCGTAAGTGTCCGGATCGATCAAGAGTTTGGTAGGAGTGGAAGTCGTCGTCGCCGTCGTCGCCATGGCTTCCAAGCGGATCCTGAAGGAGCTCAAGGACCTGCAGAAGGACCCTCCTACGTCTTGCAGCGCAGGTATAAATTTTTTTCCGACGATCGCCGCTTGTCCGATCGTTCTGGTTCTGTTGTTTTTCGTCGTCTGGGGATGCGAGGTGCCGGATCTGTTCTTATGTCGATCTATTCGTTGCTGTTTCTGTCGATTTCTGTTTTGCGTGGAAGTATGTTATGGTTTTATTTTGTTGGAATGTGGTGAATGATGGGAAATGGGAGAAACTTTCTCCTGTGATTGTCGGAAGAGGGATATGAGGAGTTACCTCCTCTATAAATAGGAGTCGTTTAAGAGAAAATCATCCTGGAATACTCATATCACAGAACACAAAACAACAGTGCAAACGAGATCCATACCATCAAAGTGGTATCAGAGTAGCAAACATATCTTTTCCGGCGACTACCTCTTCGTCCTTGAGCGCCGTACCGAAAAACCTCGCTTTCCGCTTCCCCCTTTTCTCTCGGACTTTCCTGTCAATCCTCCTTCGCATCCGTCCCTAACCGGAGTCTGATCTCGCCTTCCCAATGCTTGCACTGTCTCTTCCGTCCGCGGGCTTCCTCTCCTCGCACACGTGCCTCCGGATCCAGCATCCTCCACCGGCGATTGGGCTTCTTCCCCCTTCATCCACTGTCGACCGGGCCACTGCTGGTGCCTCCGGCCTCTGATTTGGCCACTGCTGGTGTCTTCGACCTCCGATCTCCACCGTCGGTCTCATCTCCCTGCTCTGTCGGTTTCCATCCTTCGCGAGTGTGGTTTGTTTCCCTTTTTTTTAATTTTATTTTTTGTTTAACTAGTTCATTCGATTTATTTGTATTGGTTTTGATTTTCTTGATTAAAATAAAACAAAAAAAAATTGTTGCATGAAATTACATTATAGTTCTCGACTTGGTTTAATTTTATTGCAACTAAAATATTTCTTTAATCTTAGTTTTGTTTATCAACGCCAATACTCAATTTTGTTTTTCGTCGACTCAATTTTATTATTTTTAACTCAATGTTAATCTTGATTTAATTGATTATTGCATATATGTTTTAAGAGGGGATATTCTATTTTAGATTCTTATTTAAGCTAATTTTTGTTTTATATTAGTTTTGTTCTTATTGTTAGTTAATCGTTGTATCATTTAAGTTAATATTTGTTTTATCCTAGTTATACATATTTTTTAACACATTCATACATTCTATATAAATTTAATTGATCTAGTTAAATATTATTTACAATGAAAATTTGAAATTAGAAAATTATTTTTCTAGATCTAGTTAAATGATTGTTAGTAAGTTAATCACTTTTGAATTAGAAAAGATTGAAAAATTGAATGGGATAAATTATGAAATATAGTATTAAAAAATAAAATATGTTTTAATTTATGATAATCTGGAATATATCATTGAATTTAATGCTTTGGAACTGGACAATAATGTTTCTAAAGTGGAAGTCAAGAATAAGAGAATAGTAAATTGATGATAAAAAGGTAAGAAATTTCATGTTTATGTTCATAGAAGATAGTTTCATAATTTTTTTGAAACTTATGACACTTTACAGAAATTGTAGAATACTTTGAAGAAGAAGTACAATTAAATCAATGAAATCAATACTCAATTCCTTCTTCAGAAGTATAATTTTTGCAAAATGTAAGAAAGATAGAGTGTTGAACACGTGAACAATATAATTGTCATGGCAAAAGATTTATCTATTGATGGAATTTTTATTCTAGAAAAACAAGTGGTAGTTATACTTAATAGTTTACTAAATAGTTTTGATATGGTGGCTACAATTATGAAGTCAGTCTTATCTGTTCAATTCTTAGAGTTGTTAGTAAGATTGGGAACTGAACAAGAGATCTTGATTAGCCACTGGAAGCAAAGTTGTATATGGAAGAAGTTAATGTTGCGTATTGTAAGCTTAAGAATGACAAAGACCAGAACAGAAAGATTGAAACAAATTGGTGTGGTTAAATGATTGGTGGATGTTTCGAATAGGATGTAGTTTAAAAATTAATCACAGTCAATAATGTCTGGGATCTTACCATTGGTGTGGTTAATGTAGCCACTTTAGAGTAAATTGTTCAAATAAGGATGGAAACAAATGCAATGCATTAGAACAGAAAGGCAACAAGGAGGTTTTCATTGGCATAGTAGAATGTAATAACATCGTTGCATCAAGTTCAAATGATTGGTGGATAAATTCTGATACTAGTTGTCATATTGTAAAAACAAGGAAAGGGTTGGAGTCCTTTGAGGAATTTGAATCTAGTGAGTAATGCATCTACATAGGAAGCAACACATATTTAAATGTGGAAAGCGTTAGCTTTTATCGTTTAAATTTTGGAGATAGCATTATGATTTTAAAGTATGTTTTCTATGCATTTAGCATAATGCACAATCTCATTTCTGTACCTGTATTTATAAAGAATGGTTTGAAAGTTCCTTTTTATAATAAACATGTGTTTATTAAAAAAAGACAAAAAAATATTTGTTATGGGAGTAGTTGTCTTAGAACATGATTTATTTAATATTTATGTAATAGATAATGAAATAAATAATACTGATAGCATTTCTAATTATTCTTTGTGTTTATTGTTTGATTGTGATTTATGGTATATTAGATTAGCTCATTTTGAGAAATAAAAAATGGAACAAATGATAAAATTGAACATTCTCTTAAATATTGATAAAGTGAAATTAATCTCATGTTAACATTGCTTAGTTGAAAAAATGATTAAGAAATCATTTGATGTTGGACATAAAGAAAATAAGTTATTAGTTTTGGTACATTCAGATGTTTGTGGTTTACTGAGTGTGAACATATATAATAATAAAGAATATTTTGTAACATTCTTAGATGATTATTGTAGATATTCGTATGTTTATTTAATCTCACATAAATAGAAGTGTTAAAGCTGCTTTAGGAAATATAGAGCAAAAGTGGAAAAACAATTTGGAAGCAACATTAAGATATAAAGTAGAAGTGGAAAAACAACTTGATAGAGGTGGAGAATACAATTCAAAGAAATTTGAATCATATTGTCAAGAGTATGGAATAAAGAGATATATCACTATATTATATACGTTACAACAAAATGATATAGAGGAAAGGAAAAATAGAATTCTAGTGAATTTTGTTAGATGTATGTTATCATATTCATGTCTTTCAAAGGAATTTTAAGGAGAGGAAATACTCACTATAAATTATATTTTTAATAAAATACTCACTAAATCTGTCATAAGAATCCCTTATGAGTTGTGTAATGAAAGAAAATTTAGTATAATTCATCTAAGGAAATGAGATTTAATAGTTCATGTGCTTATTCCAAGTCAATTCAGGACTAAATTAGATTTTAGAACATTAAAATGTAGATTTATAAGATATTGTAATAAATTATCAGGATATAGATTTTTCCATAAAGAAAAATAAATTATTGAGTATAAAGATATTACATTTTTAGAAAATTTAGAGGAAGTAGAACATACTCAAGATAAAAATGAACTATTATCTGTAATAGGAGATGATTATTAATGGTATTCAAGGAAATGATTTAGAAAATGATGATCAAGTAAACATAAAAAATACAAAAGAATCTTTGAAAATAGTAGGGAATGATCAGAATTAACAATTAAATATGGAAATTATTGATGAATTTGCAAATGACCCATTTGATGTTCCGAACAATAAAAAAAAAATATGAGAATTCAACTTTTATGATTGAATGATTATTATTTGTGTTTTTGTGAATCATCATGTATTGGGAAAATCACATGGAACCTATTATATAAAGTGATGTGATCAAAATATTTATACTCAGTGTTAAAAAGATTTGAAATTCAAAATTATGTTCTTGCACTTAGAACATATGTGTATGGAAAAAGATTAAATTAAAGGCAATGTCCGTGATAATCAAACAACAATTAGTTTTGTAAATAGCGATGTTAATCGGGAAAGCATATTGAGATATAATATCACTACATCTGTGATATTATATTAAAAAAGGAAATAGAAGTAAGTTATATTGACATTTCAGACATGATTGTTAATCTAATGATAAAAAAGGATTTTAGCTGAGAAATTTATGAAGTATGTAAGTTTGATAGGATTAAAGAACATTTTCATGGAAAACAGAGAGAATATATTTTCATAAATAGTAGGAGTAAAAATTAAGAAAAATTCATACATTTCATAAATAGTGAGAGTATGTAGGAATTTATTGTTTGATTTTCATGATTAAGTGGGAGATGTTGGAATGTGGTCAATGAAGACTACGTTATAATTGGAAACGAGAGAAAATTTCTTCTGTGATTGTTGAAGACGGTTATAGATGGAGGGATACGAAGAGTTGTATTTTTTATACATAAGAGTTATAGACGGTTTAGGGATTGATTAAGAGAAAATCACTCATATCTTGGAGTCCAAAATGATAGTGCAAACGAGATCCTTGCCATCATATTTGGCATTTTCCAACTTTTATTTTGTTGTTGTTTTGATTCTGTTGTAGAGATGATATATTGAGGAAAATCGAAATCATGGAGCGGTTCATTTGGAAGTAGATTTGTTCTTACTTGGGAGGAAAGTGGAATTTTATTTGAGGAAAATGACTTATTTTACGGATATGAGTTGGCTTTGAGGATCATTTTAGGATCTGATAGTCTGATTGATGTTTCGACAGGTTTTCTAGATAGTAAGTTACAACTTGGGACAAACATATAGGCCCGTCTCAAGTCAGGGGAAGTTAGCTACTAGGTAGGTTAGCCTACCACTGGTTCAATTTTTTTAGAGCCAGAAACAAATAGGCCAAGGGTAAACTGTGAGAATGCGTATGACTTAGTGAGAAAATTTAATTACAACTTTCAGAAGATGATAAGAAGATTTATTGATGATTTAGATGGGATAGGATATACAACTACGTGGTTTAATCTATTTAAGTCAAAGAACCAATTGTAAGTGAAGTTCTGCAAGTAAATTTTTGGAAATTTTTTTTAATAATCGAAGGCACTAATTTTACATGAAAGAAAATATCCAACGCTTGAAAACTTGAACTGCTTGCCAAATAACTCTATAGTGCTATCTTTCCTATTGTAATATGACAGTCTGTTGAGCACTTGTATTTTTTAGGCATTTTAGTTCGTTGGGAAGTTTCTTTTAAAAACTTTTATGGGCAGCATGCTTGCCTGCCTATTTTATGTTAAACGAATACATTGATATCTGAATTGGCAAAATCTTTACAAACTTGCCTGCTTACTCTAATGGAATTGTTTGGTACTTTGTTAACTGGAATGGTTAACATGCTATTATACTTGGTTATCTAGAATGCTTAATATGCTTGTCTAGTTGGTTAACTGGAATGCTTGACATGCTTGGTCTCCATTTTCTGTTTGAAACTTTCTCAAACAATACCATTTTTTATTTGCATTTCTTCAGTTATTCACGTGGTCCCTATACATATATTGACATTTTATAGGACCTGTTGCTGAGGACATGTTCCACTGGCAAGCAACCATTATGGGTCCTCCAGACAGTCCTTATGCGGGTGGTGTTTTTCTAGTTTCTATTCACTTCCCTCCAGATTATCCATTTAAACCACCCAAGGTATTATTGATGCGATTCTGTTTAGCTTAAGTTGCTGAAGTTTTTTGGATGGAACATAGAATACAATTAACTGTTTTTTAAAATTGAAAATCCGAACATGTATGTATGATGATTACAATTATAATGCACAGTATGATTGAGTCTAAGATATCCAATGTTGTATTTCAGTTTTCTACAGGAGATGATGACTTCGATTATGATAGCATCTTGTTTGAGAAATATATTATTGAACAGATTGTGGTTTTAGTCTTGAAAGGGAAAATTTCTCTACCTTTTTTGTTTTAGATTTTTATCTAGTAATTGTACAAATTTATGATTTATACAATTTGGATCAAATAAAACAAATAGTGAAGCCATTTTAAAAATAATAAAATTTTGGAACCACAAGGAAAGCATGCCATATTCTAGAAACTGAGATAAAGTTACTTTAGAGGAAGAGATAGTTATTGAAATACTAGATGTCAAGGGAGAGGAAGAGGAGTATGTACTTGTGGCTAACTTGTGTGTGTGTGTGTTTGTAGTGGGGAGAAAGTGAGAGATGGGTGTGTTGACATGTGTGATTTAAGGGAGATTTGGCACATTGTAAGAGACACATGAGTCAAATTGGTATGATAATATAGTTGATTTTATAAAATTTTAAAAAAAATATATTGGTGCCTTTTTTCCAACAAAATCTTTAAGGCAGACAAGTTGAAGGTCATGTTGTTTGCTGCTTGGTTGGGATGGTGAATTACTCCATCTCAATGGGGTCCATGCATGACAAGATATGGACTATGGCTTGGGATGCGAGATCACAAGCTCACTATCAAAGGGTTGTACAAAGAAATTATAAAAGGATGAATTCAGGATGCTTGGTATGAGCATTTGTTTGTGGATGGAGGTTGTACCTTTTTTTGTGGCTTGTGTGTATAAACAAAGTTCTTACAAAATTGTTAGATTAGGAGAATAGAAAAGATTATCTTATTGATAATGAGTTGTTACACGTATATATAGGTCTATCAGATACTCTATTATATTAAATAGATATCCAATAACCCATTTAATATAAATCTACATAACTAATTCTCACACTTTCCCTTAAGTTGAAGTATACATATCAATCATTTTCAGTTTGTCGCATAAAGTTTCAAACATCCCAACACTAATGTCCTTTGTGAATATATCTGCTAGTTGTTTAGAAGATTGAATATAAGAGGTAGAGATAATCCTCTTTATAATCATGTCCCTTACAAAATTAGAGTCAACCTCAATGTACTTTGTTTGCTCATAGAAAGTGGGATTGTTCGTAATGAAAATGGTTGCTTGATTGTAACATCGCATGATCATAGGAACATTGACTTCAACTTCAAACTGCTTCAATAGTGATTTCACCTACATCATATCACATGTTGTCTGTGTCATAGATTGGTATTCAGTCTCTGCATTGGATCTTAACACAATATTTTGCTTTTTGTTGTGTTAAGTAACCAAATTGCCTCCTATATAAGTGTAGAAGTCAGATGTGGATTTTCTGTTTTCTTGATCTTTTGCAGATCTTGAGTTTGAATAGATTACAATTTTGGTGTGTTCATTTTTCCTGTATACTAAGCCTTTCTCTAGAGCATTTTTCACATATAATAAGACACGAAGAGTTCCCAGTCAGTGCACTTTCCTAGACTCATGCATAAATTAGTTCAAAAGACTAACTGCATATGAGATATCAGGTCAAGTCACAGTCAGGTAAATGAGTTTAGCGATCAACCTTTTGTATTGACCAGGATTCTTCAACTTCAAGCTGTTGTTTTAGAATGCAGGGTGGCTGCTCAATAGGAATGCTCTTTGGTTTGTACCTCAGGTGACTTGTCTCTTGTAAGAGGTTTCGAACATAATTCTTCTATGACAATGTCATTTTGCCATGTGTATAAGCAAACTCAATCTTAAGGAAGTATCGAGGTTTTCTTATATCTTTTGTCACAAAGTGAGTGTGTAAATTTTTTTTGATCTTTGCAATGCACTGCATATTACTACTTGTCATAAGTATGTTATCTACATACACTGTTAGAAAATTGAATGATCCACTACACATCTCTGAAATTTACCAGCAAGAATCACCTGATTAAACTTCTCAAATCAAGTTCTGGGACTTTTTTAAGGTCATAGATTGTCTTCTTGAGTCTGTACACACGATTCTCCTTGTGAGCAATATACTTTGGAGTTTGTTCCATCAAAACAGACTTTGTCAAAGTCCCTATACAAAAAAACATTCTTAACATTCAGTTGGCACACCTCCCACGAGTGATTTATAACTAGTGAAAGAAGCATTCAGATAGAGTTAAGATAAGCAATCAGTGAGAAAGTCTTCTCAAAATCTATCCCCATACGTTTGAGTGAAGTCTTAGGCCATCAGTCTTGTTTTATATCTGTCGATGTTGTCATTTACTTTGTATTTGATGGAGTAGATCCATTTGTAGGTGACTATTGTAGCCCCAGCAGGCGTTATTTTGTGTTGGTTGATGTCATCTTTTTGGAGTTCACATCATACTATGTAGTGTCTCTACCATCCAATGTGCTTGTCCCCCTTCCGTCAATTGTTCAGTTGCAGGATGACAATGTTCAAGGAGGTCTCACTTTGCCACTAGGTGTTACTTATCTTTTGCAGATGTAGAAGAAATAGCATGAAGAGAAAAATGAGTATGCTTTCTATAAAGGTGGCATTGGAAACCTATTCTAGGAGTGTCCATTGATTGAGTACTTTAGCTTGATTTTGAAGGGACCTTTGAAGGAGATGCTCAAGAATTTCTGAATCTATTGGCATCGACTTGAATATTTGAAAAGGGAAATTGCAATATGGAAAAAGTATTAGGGAATTACGAATATGTTTTGAATGTTATGCATAGAGCAAAGAATCAGTGGATTGAGTGCACAAGGACAATTCAGGGAGAGTACTACTTTAGGATGATTGGTTGACTTGGTGTGTTTTGAATGTTCATTGGTTTTTTGGTCCTAAATGTTCCCTGATGGAGTGTGTTTTTGTGGTAGGCATCTTCCTTAGCAATATCAAGGTTAAAATATTTGGATGCTTCATTGATGATATTGTAACATCAAATCTTATCTTAAATAACAGAGTTATCCCATTTTATTCCAAAAAATAAAGAAAAGAAAAGACACATGAACATAAACGGTCTGTTTGTGCTTTAGAAACAAAAGGAAATGTAAAACCAAGGTTAAAAGGAAACTAAAGGAAACAAAAACCAATAAAATTTATTTTCTGTTTAACCATATTGCTGGTGTATGTGTTTATCATTATAAATAAACAGAAAATAAAAGTTGTGTGTTTGTACATGTTAATAGAAATAGAGGGAAAATAATTTTAATTTATCTAAATAAACATAAATGTCTTAAATTTTACAATAATAATAGAAATAATGAAACTACATAATCAACGGAAAGCATACAACCGGGAATTTTTTTTTTTCTTGCAGATCGAAACACAAGGAAGAAAAAGAATACTCATTGCTTGATGAAGTCGTATTGTCTTGTTGTTGGAATCCGTAAAAGGAAAAAGAAAGATGCAGAGAAAGAAGAGAACCAAGGAGAAGGAAGAAGGATCTAAAGATAATTAATGAAGAAGGTGAAGGACAAAGTAGTAGGGACATTTCCTTTAGGATTCAAGCGTATTGGTCAAGGAAAAAAATTTCATTGCCTTTTATAATTTGGAAATCAAAGGAAATTATTTCCTTTTCCTTAGGAAAGTACAAATACTACTTTAAAATGTGGTCAAAGGGAAATTACTTTTGTTTCTCTAAGTTTCTTTTAGATTCTGAAGGTACAAACCTCTCCTAAAATAGAGAAAAGACTTTAAGGTAAAGTCATCAAGTAGAGAGACATTGGTTAGGTAGTAAACCTACAAACCATTATAATGAGAGGTGAGGTGCATGCATGGTTGAAATGAGACATGCATGAAAAGGCAAGAAAATAAACAGATTTTTAAGGTTAATGAAGGGTCCTCCTAATTGCTTTGTTTGGTATGTCCAATTTTTTCAAAATTAAAATATGAATGATATTATGGTGACTATAAAATCAATTTGTTAGAGTTAATGGATCTTTATATGGATATTTATATCATCTATTTATTAAGTTACTTGTGGATTAAGTATATGTTCTCTTATATAAGGAGATTATAATCTGTTAGACTTATTAGACGTTAGTCTTCCTATTGTCGTCGTCGGTTTCCTAACAGTCCTTGCATTCCTGTCAGTCCTCTCACCTCCTTCCTTTCTCTCCTCTAGCGTCACCCGACCTTTCCAAGGTCTTCTCTGTCGTCGACCAACCCCTATAAGGCTGTCTTTGACGTCGATAGCCCAAAAGGGGTACATCTCTTTGCTAATGTTTGTTTTTTTCCCCTTTTGTTACATGTCTTTGGACTGAGATTGCATGTTTGGGAGGTCTTTTTCATCCTTGTTCGTGTCTTAGATTGTGACTGCATGTTTGGAGGTCATTTTTTGGCGTTGTTCTTGTCCAATTAGATCATTATATTTATTATTTCTTGGTTATTATGGTCTCTTCTTTCACGTCTAGAGATGCATTTGTGAAGAATTTGAGTAGTATTTCTATTTGGCTCAATGAAAAATTATTTGCTTTGGTCTCAAGCATTTGAGACGTTCTTTGGTGTCTATTGGAAGATTCATCATATGAAAATTGGTTTATTGATGATTGTGTTGTCATATCTTGGATTGTCAATATTGTGGAGGGGAGTATTTCTAGAGGTGTTATCATGTTCAAGCCTGTAAAAAAAGGTCTAGGATATCTTGAAGAGTACCTATGAAAAGTACATATCTCGAATATACCATATCAATGACCTGTTGTTTTCTTTACGGTAGGCAAACCGTTCAGTGCAATATTACTTTACGTTCTTACGTGTCCTTTTAGATGAGTTCGAGATTTATCAATCCTTTATGGTTGATGTTTTCAAGATGAGGGAATATTGAAAAGAGTTTGTTGTTGCTGCTTGTATGTTTGGTTTCAACCTAGAGTTGAACTCTCACAGATATGGCAATAGATTTTTGGTGCTGAGGTTGTTCTCTCTTTATAGTCAACTTTTTCCGGAGTTTTGAGGATCTCTACTATTACCTCAATCATTGTTCCAAATCAGTTTACGATAGTGGCTTCTTTTCGTGGTCGTGGTTGCGGTCTAGTGGGTCGGTTTGTAGGGGAAGGATTACATTCATGCCAGCATTGTGGTAAGTATGGTCATCAATATTGGGACAAGTTTGGTAAGCCTCTGTATATCACTTATGTTCATGCTACTATAGAAATCTCTTTTATTACATTTGCCATGGATCAACTTACTTAAACAGTATCCATTTCTCAAGAGAATTATGAATGATTTATGCAATTGCAAGTCAACTAACCCTTCGTTACAACATCACATGCTTCTACGATATGTATTAGTGTTTTACTAGGTTCTAAGGACAATTCTTGGATTATAGACTTTATTATTTTTTATCACATGTCTGTGACCTTTTTACCTGTTTTTCTCAATTATCTGACATTCATTTCATTTCCGTTGTTGATGGTTGTACTTGTCTAATGTCTAGGGAAGGTATTGTAAAAGCTTCTTCTTAGATTATTCTTGACAAAATTCTTTATGTTCTTGATTTTTCAGTGAATATTTTGTCTATTGATGCCATTACAAAGCAATTATACTGTTTTGTGACTTTTTCCCTTTTCATTGTATTTTTTAAGATTTGTAGACAACAAAGAGGATTGGTTTGCACGTGAGTGTGGTAATGGTGTGTATCTGTTGGTTAATGATGAGATATCTTGGGGATTAGTATTTATTACTTTTACATAGAAGTCGTCGTTATTGTGGCACTTTTTGCTTGGTTACCTGTTTTATTGTAAGCTTCAACAGACTTTACCTTGAGTTTTTGTCAGCCCTTTTGTTTATGAGTCATGTCGATTAGGTAAGTATCATTGTGTTACCTATGAGCGTCTTAATCTTACTACTAGTTGGAGTATGTGTGAATTGATTCATTGTGATGTTTGCGTCCTGTTAGAATGTTAGTTGTGTGTAATCATAAATATTATATTATTTTCATTGATGATTTTTCACGAACATCTTGGGTCTATCTTCTTCTAGATCGTGCTTGGGTCCTTGATGTAGTCATAGATTTTTTTTTTTGCAAAAATAATAAATTAGTTTGTTGTTACTTCAAAAATCTTTCGCACTGACGATGTACTTGAATTTGTTTAAATTGAACTTCAAAATTATTATGTTACTCTTGGTGTAACTAATCAAATTACTTGTCCTCATGTATTTCAACAGAATTGTGTAGTTGAGCGTAAACATTGACATATTTTAGATGTTACGTGTACTTTTGTGTTACAGATATATGTTCCAAAGTACTTAAAGTATGATGCTGTTTTTATTGTTTCCTATCTTATAAATAAGATGCTGTCTGCTCCTTGTGGTGGTGAAGTACCTCCCCGACACTTACAACTTGAGAAGGAGTTTTTTCATTGTCTCTTAGAGTTTTTAGGTGTGTTGCCTTTATTAAATGTGTTTTTGTTGGTGTTCGAGGATACAGAGGGGGTATCAATGTTTTCATTTACCAAGTCATCATTATATTATTTTTACAGATGTTTCTTTCTTTGAGTTCACACCTTACTTTGGTTCTATTAATAATGTTCCTTTAACATTACTTGTTATGGATTCAATCATAGATGATGGTAGTTCTACTGTTGTGGAATAAGATTTACCTCATCCTTGGTAGGTTACTGTCGTTGTCTGCAGCCACTTTAAGTTTGGCCTTCCTTTGAGATGTCTGCAAATCCACCTATCTTAGACCTTGATGTGTCTATTGCTATACAAAAGGGTAAATGTTCTACCATTGCTCATTCTATTTTTCATTTTATACTTTATGATCATCTTTCACCTTTTCTCTGTAGTTTTGCCTTGTCTATGTCCACGGTGTCTATTCCTAGGAACTATCGAAAAGCATTTCTCCTTTTCTCATTGGAAGGCTACTATGGATAATGAAATGGAAGTATTAGTGTCTCGTGATATGTGAGACTTGGTTACACTCCCTGTAGATACCAACATTGTCGCTCGTTGATGGATGTTCACTATCAAGCACAAGTCAGATGGGTCTATGATAGGTATAAGGTTTGTTTGGTTGTTCGTGATTATACTTATACATATAATGTTAACTATGCAAAGATTTTTATTTGTTGTTTGCTTAAATTTTATATGAGTTTTGCTATCTATTACCACGAATTAGTCGTAGGATCTTTGTTAATTTGCTATTAAGAATGTTTTCTTATATGATGACCTTTCTGATGAGGTTGTTTGGAGCAACTACCAGGTTATGTTGCTTGGGGAAAGAATTAGGGGTGTTTATTCAAAAAATAATTTATGGTCTTAAATAAAGTCTACTAGCATGGTTTGAGAAGCTCAGTAGAGTTGATACAGACAGTTGTTTCTAGAGATATTTAGTGGATCACTTAGTGTTTTACAGGAAGACCATCAGTGAATGTGTATTTTTAGCAGTATATGTTGATATCTTATTGACAGAAAGTGATTTTGTAGGGATCAATCAGGCCGAGGAGTATTTAAAGACTCATTTTCTTACTAAAGATATGGGAAAATTCAAGTATTTTTTAGCCATTGAATTTGCTAATGTTAAATATATGATGGTATTGTCTTAGAGGAAGTATGCACTACATCTACTTCAAGAGACTGAGTTTATGGGTTGTAAACCTGAGAGCACTACTATATGTCAAATTACGGCTTTGTGGTATAGTACGTTTGAGTTTTTAAAGGATTTTAGTCAGTGTAAACGTATGATTGGAGTTGATTTATTTGATTATTACTCGTTTTGATATTTCTTATGTAGTTGGATTTCTTAATTAGTTTATGCATGAGTTTAAGATGGTTTATTGGCACGAAGTATTGTGACTTCTGGCCTATATGAAAAATGTTTCAGGAAAGGACATTATTTACTAGAAGATTGGACACTTCTAGATTGATTGAGACTTAATCAAGTTTTGATTATGCTAGTGACAGAAGAGATAGAAAGCCCATGTCCAATTATTGTACATATATTGGAGGTAATTTTGTTTTTTGACGAAGTAAAAAGTAAAATGTTCTATTCAGATCCAATGCTAAGGTCAAGTATTACTCTATAGTGTAGATGGCGTGTGAGATGGTATAGCTCAGATCACTACTGGTAGAGTTTGGTTTGTCTGTAGATGTTTCTATGCTCATGCATTGACAACCAAGTAGTTATATTTATTGCTAACAACTTGAACTTCTATGAACGTACAAAATATATTGAGATTGACTTTCACAATGTACATGATATGGTGATGAGAGGAGTTATCTCTACTTTTAATACTCGGTCTTTAGAATAGTTTATTGATATTTTTAGAAAAGGATCAGGTGTTAGTATTTTTTGATCTTTTTGTAATAGTTGAGCATAATTAATATTTATGCTTTAGCTTGAGAAGGAGTGTTAGACTTATTAAACATTAGTTAGTGTCTGTTTATTAGGTATTCTTCTATATATGTAACTCCTATCTTTTGTAATGCAATAATTTCATTCTTTCTTTTTATATAATTCTTTATTATCAATATAATATAGAATTCTCTTTCCATCTTAACATGGTATCAAAGTAAAGGTTTTGAAGAAGAGAAAATCCTGTTTGTAAACTACTATGTTGTTGTCGTTGGTCACGGTCGACAATGATAGATCCACCAGAAAGTCCATATTATTGCCTTCTCTTCCTACGTCTATAAGTGCTTGTTGCTGCTTCTTTTCTCGTGTGTATCAGTGTTGCCATTAGTCCAAAAAATGATCAAAAGAAGATGTAGAAGAAGAACAAAATCACAAAAAAGACAGGATTTGGTGGGAGGAAGCGTGGGAAGCGACAATTGTCGTCATCTTCTTCCTCATACTTCTCCATGATCATGTTGGTCGTGTTTCTTGCATTTTGCCTCTTCTAGCTCAGATGTTGACCTTGCCTTTCGTCATGTCATCTCACATCTTGCACAATCGTCGCTTTGGCCAGCACTTGAGTTACGACTCTTATTTGTCCTACTCCTCACCATCGCCGTTGTCGTCTACGGATCTAAGCTTGGTTTCATTCAATGGCAATTCTAACAGCTTGGAGGAGAAGATCGTGTTGCCTTTTGTAGAGGAGGAGGCGGAGAAGGTCGAACCAACAAATGAAAAAGGAGATTAGGATTTAATGGAGATTTTGTTGAAAAGTCTTAAGTTCTTTTGAAACTGAAAATTTTACCAAAAAGGCAAGGAAGTTTCTAATTGATAGGAAAATCCAAATTTTTTTTGATTTGTTATTGCCTACTTGCTTTATTGGTCACTACTTGC
>JAMKQA010009772.1:0-18930 GCA_024699735.1 Posidonia australis | reverse complement strand
CTGGCTAATGGGTTTGGGGCTCGGTTCAAGGGCTGATCACATCCAAAGTAACATAAGGATACTCATCTCTGGGTCACCTCAAAATCGGGGTGTCTACATAGTGATAATGTATGTTAATGTGTTGTCCTCTTGTCATATTTGCACCACTATGTACAAGACTTATTACCACTTGGTTATCACAATACATCTCTATTAGACCATTTATCAAGTTGATATTTAAATCATTTGTGAATCTCCTGATCGAAACAGCATGTGATACAGTTGCACTACAGGCAACATATTCAACTTCCTATGTGTATTTTGCTATACATCCTTGCTTTTTACTTCTCTAAGATACAACTGCACCTCCAAAGATGAATATATGTCCCGAGGTGGACTTCCCATCATCTTTGTCACCACCCAGATATGCATCTGTATAACCAAGCAATTCAAGCTCATCCACTTGATAAGTCACTTTATGATGCAGAGTTCCTTTCACATATTTCATTATTCTTTTTACAGCTTCCTAATGTTTTGCTCCAGGATTACTTTGATACCTACTGACAATACTCACAACATATGCCAAGTCTGGCCATGTACACAACGTAGCGTACATCAAAATTCCAACCACTTGAGCATAAGGTGCTTTTAAATATTCTTTCCCTTTTCCAGGACATTAGTCCTTACTTAATCTTTTCCCAAAAACATATGGCATAGGGGCTAAGGAGTAATTCTCTATTCCAAACCTTTTCAGCACTGTACATAGGTATCTTTCCTGATTTATACTCAATATTCCAAATTTCCGATCTCTATGGATCTGAATTCCAAGAACATAAGATACTTCTCCCATGTCCTTCATCTCAAACTTTTGCTAAGTTCTTCTTTTGTGTTGTTTAACATGTCAGTATCATTTCCAACAAGTAAAATATCATCCACATACAAGGACAATATAATAAACTTGCTCCCACTTTTCCTGACATATACACAATAGTCTAATCTATTTGAAACAAATTTCATTTTGACAATCACATCATGAAATTTATGATACCATTGTCTAGAAGCTTGTTTCAAATCATATATTGACTTATTTAATTTGCACACTTTGTCTTCATGTCCTTTTACCTGATATCCCTCAAGCTGTGATATGTAAATTTCTTCCTGCAAATCATCATTTAGAAATGTAGTCTTTACATCCATTTGATGTATAATTCCAAATCTAAATGTACAACAATAGCCAATATAATCCTTATAGATGCGAACTTAGCTACCAGAGAATAAGTTTCTTGATAATCAATACCGATTTTTGTGTATAACCTTTAGTAACTAACCGGGCCTTATATTTATCAATAGACCCATCAACCTTCAGCTTAAATATCCATTTGCATCCTATGGCCTTTCTGTCACTAGATAAATCACATAATTCTCAAACATTATTCTTTTCCATTGAATCAATTTCATCATTCATAGCCTCAAGCCATAAATCTTTTTTCTTTGATTCAATAGCATCTTTATACTTCATGGGTTCCATGTGATTTTCCTCTATATCTGTTATCAAACATGAAGACTCACAAGAATACAAATGATAATCATTCATCTAAATAGGTTGAGTCCTTATTCTTTTGTTGCTAATAGGCTCTATCGGTTCAATTCCATTTTGAGTGTATTCATTTTGATCTAATATTCCATCATTTCCATTTACAGGCTCATTTTGGTTTTCCCTTATATTTTCCATAGGTTCATTCACATTTTTCATATTTTGTTCTCCTTCAATCATAGGGTCATGTTCTAGGATATCATTGAAATAGTTATCTCCCACTACAAGCAGTGGTTCTATTTCATTTTCTTCCTTTTCTTTTATATTCTCAAGAAAAGTTGCATTCTTATATTCAATGATTTCCTTTTCTTTATGAAAAAATCTATAACCAAAAGAATTTTCACAATAACCTATAAAAGTACACTTCAAGGTTCTAAAATCCAACTTATCCCTTAATTGACCAAGAATAAGTACATGAACTATAGAACCCCATTTCCTTAAATAATGTAATGTGGACTTTGATCCAGTCCACAACTCATAAGGTGTACTAAGTACATATTTGGTGGGTACTCTATTAACACATGATTTGCTGTAAGCAAAGGCTCTCCCCAAAAACTTTTGGAGAGTCCTGAATCTGACAGCATGCACCTAACAGAATTCATAAGAGTTCTGTTTTTCCTTTCCGCCACACTATTTTGTTGTGGAGTATAAGACATTGTTGTATGTCTCTTGATTCCATGCATTTCACAAAATAGTTCAAATTCTTTAGAATTATATTCCCCACTTCTATCTGACCTTAATACCTTAATATTTCTTCCTAGTTGTTTTTCAACTTCTAACTTGTATTTCCTAAAACAAGTCAAAACTTCACTTTTATGACTAATTAGATAAACATGAGTATATCTAGAAAAGTCATCTGTGAAGGTCACAAAATATTCCTTGTGATTATATGTTTTAATACTAAGTGGACCACATACATCAGAATGAATTAAGCCCAATAATTCATCTAATCTATGTCCTATTCCAAATGGTTTCTTAGTCATTTTCCCAACTAAGCAATGTTGACACTTATCTAATTCCATGCCATTAAAATGAGGTAACAAATTCATTTTTACCATTTGTTTCATTTTGTGCATATTAACATGAACCAACCTTAAATGCCATAATTCACATTCCGATAAGAAACACAAGAAATAACCAGAAGCCACATCAATATTATTTATTTCATTTTCAGATACAAGTTTAAACAAATCATGTTCAGGTACAAATTTTTCCTTAGCGAATATGTTTTTATCTTTCATATGGATACACGTTTGTTGTAGAACCTGACTTCCCTGCCTTTCTTTATTAGCATGCCAACTGAAATAAGATTCTGCCTCATGCTTGACGCATAAAAGATGTCTTTCAGTACCATAATGCTGCTTGCCAAATCCAAGCTGTAGGTGCCAACTCCTTCCACATCTAAATAAGTATTATTACCCATGTAGATGCGTTGTTCTTCAGGATTGAATTCTTTGAATGACTCCAATCCTTGTTTGGTTTTGGCAATGTGCCTTGTGGCACTAGAATCCACCCACCACTCATTTGTATTGGGAGTAACAACATTATTACATTCAGTGACACAAATAAAGACTCTTTTATTCTTCTGTTCCGAGGTCTTGCCTTTGTTTCCATCCTTATTAGGACAATTTACTCTGTAGTGACCAAATTGGCCACATGAATGGCAAGATCCTTATAGCCTTTTTCTTTGATTTGGCTTAAAATTTTTGTTATATCCACTCTTTCTCTTATTATTCTTATCAAATTTCGACTTCAACTACATCAGATACGCTTCTTTTAGATTGGTTTCATTTTTTTTCTATTAGCCATAATTTCCTGTTTTGTAGCCAACCTAGCAGGCAGTTCAGAAAGTTGAATTGGGGTAGACCTAAGAAATGTGATTACCATGTCATAGTTATGTGATAAACTATTTAAGATAGTAGCTATCTGCAGTTTTTCAGGTATAGGAGTTCCTGCAGTAGCCAAGTCCTTTGCCATAACTATCATGCCATTTATATGTTCCACTACATTCTGTTCCTCGAGCATTTTGCAAGAGTTATACCTTTGAAGGAAAAGTTGAGTTGTCATTTCGATTGTTTTATCATATTTTTCCTTCAAAGCATTCCATAATGTGAATGATGTAGTGTATATTTCAAAACATTTTAATAGACTGTCCTCCATAAACATGAACATAAGGTTTTTAGCCTTTTTGTCATCAATTTTTCATTTTTCATTCTTTTTAATTTCCACTTCAGAAGCGTCATTTGGCAATTCTAGAGGATCAGATTCTATGGCATGCTCAATATTATCATATTCTAGTACACGTCTTATTTTCCGATATCATATCTCATAGTTTGCCCCATTCAACTTTTCTATCCTAGCCAATTCAGTTGTGAACAGTTTACTAGTCATTTCTTAAATCTATAATAAATATAGATTTTTCAAAATTTACAATTTTACTATCTCACAAAAAATTAAGTAATAATTCCAGAATTTAAACAATATTAAAAAAAAATTTCAACAAAGTTTATAAGGTCTAGGGACCTTGATGCAAAGAAGCATGCCAGTGCACGAGTGAGGTGCGCCTGTCTAGTGCGCCAGCTATGTGCGCTAGATCGGTGCGCCTATTTGGTGCATCAGTACAGTGTGCCAAATAGGTGCGTCTAAATAATGAAGATTTTGTCTTTTTAAAACAAACTTTCTAATTATCAAGTTTCAATCACTTGTAATATTAATCAAGATTAAATTTTCAATTAATTAAACATGCAACAATATTTAAAATTTAAATTCCTAACAACAATATTAATATTAATTAATTCTTTAAATATTGATTTAACATGCAATAAATAAATCAACAAATAATTAAATTTCCAAAATTTAAAACTTTGTTTTCTAGCAATATCCAAATTTCTAAACAAGAAATTTAATTCCAGAAAATTACTTCCAATTTTATTCCATTTCCAGAAATTTATGCAATTTCCCAAAATTAAAATTATTGCTTTCTAATAGCATATAAATCTCTAATCAAGAAATTAATTCCAGAAAATTATTAAACTTTATAACAATTGTCAACAAATTATTCTAGAAATTTATACAATTTCTAAAAATGACAACTTAACTCTTAACAAATTTTATTCTAGAAATCATGCAATTTGAAACTAAAATTTTTATTTTATTTTATTTTTAAAGTCAAGCTTACTCCACTAAATACCATTACCCCCCTCCTTTTTTTTCCTTTTTTTTTAAAATAATCAAGTATGTCACCCACCCCTTTAGATTGAACAAAAAATTGCCTAGTGAAAAACGCGGGCAGAGCAGGGAGGCGGAGTAGGGGATGGCACACGGGCGGCGATGTGCGGCAGAGGAGCCCGTGGATCGATGGGGTCAGGCGATGCACACGTGCAAAGGATGGTGGTTTGGGGCTGGACGGAGATCGTGGTCGTGGGTGGCGACAACTCCCATGCGGGTGGTGCGAGGAGGGGAGATCACGCGTGCAGGGGGTGAGCGGCGCGCACCGGTGGGTGGCTGGAGGCTGGCGGTGCGGGCGGAGGGGCACGTGGTGGATGCCCGTAGGGGGTGAGCCGTGCCGGGGGAGGGGACGTTTTCGTGAGATGGAGGCGGGCCTATGGGGCCGGGGCTCGTTGGGTGGTTCGCGGACGGCGAAGCGGCGGCCGCGCGGCTGTACCAAGCTCTGATACCACTACTAGTCGGCATTTGGGAGCTCCGGCGAGGTGGAGAAGGTGGTGATTCCAGGTATATTTGTCTGATGATCCTTTTCCTGCGATTTCCACCTTTATATATAGTGGAGTCATGATCCTCCACCTCCCTCCGTCCTCAATGGCTCCTATTTTCATAAACGTCGGCCATCAATGCTGGTCATTAAACACCATTAACATCAAGAAGAAAACTATCGACTGTTTCCTTCTTCCACGTGGTGGTCTTCATTGACCACCAGCTCACATGAACCAGATTCATGCAACAAGATTCATGAATTAATTCAAGTCCATACAACACACGTGAATAGGCTCATGCAACTACTCATGCACGTGGGTTTTGTTTTCATGCAGAGGCGAGTTTGTTTCATGGACAATGTTTAAAGCTGAGTTTGTGTAGAGTTTGAGTTCAATTAGTTAGTTATTTCTTAAGTTTACCGTCTTTTAGGAATTGTTTTAGAAGTTTGAATTCAATTAGTCAGTTAATTTCAGAGTTTGTTATCTTTGAGGAAGTTTAAAACTTTTAAAATGTTGAACCTTATATATGTAGCCAGGAGTGTGGTTGACGGGCATATTTTTCTCTTTCAATCAAATTTTAGTTATTTTGCTTATTTTCTTTGAGGATTTGAAGTGCTTGTGTCTTGGTGGATTCCAAGGCTTCTCAGTGGATTCTGAGTTCACGTCTCCGACTACATCAAAGGCGGTGGAGAGGACCAACAACCAACGACGTCTGAGAACATTACATGCCGTGATTGGGATCTAGGAACCAAGCCAAGTTGCTGATCTACTTGTCGCCGTCGCTTATCACAAGATGGGAATTCAAGAGTATGGAGTGTAATTGAGAGACAGGGAGAGAGTGTGTGTTCATAGCTAGAGATTGGATAGGGTTTGTTACGCTTAAGTCTGACATATATGAGAACAAATAAATGAATTACTTCTGTGAGAATTCAGAACGCTGTGATGTGGGTTTTGTCAACGTGGATTGTGAGCAGCAAGTCTTTTGGAAAAGAAAAACATATCTATTCCAGAGTAGAAAAGGCAAACAAAAATTTTTTTTTATTTTTTATTGTAAGAGAAAGAATAGAAGTTGGCATTTTGAACAATTAGATTCCCTTTTTTTTCTTCAAATTTTAGTTAATTGTTGACACCAACTCAACTACTTGAACAATTAACCTTGTCTTTGTTGTTTTTGGATAACCAAACCACTACATCCTTTCTCAAAAAAGAAATGAGAGATTAGAAATCTATAGTCCCTGATAATGCAGAACTAATATAAATTCTTTGTAAAGAAACTTTCAAGCTATCCATGTATAACAAATCAAATTACCCAAACTTGTGTTATGTTGCACATGGTACGAGTAAAAAAGTGAAGCATATTTGAAACAGCAACAATTTACAGTTCTAAGTAGAAACGTATTTGCGCATGGTCTGTAATCACTTGGTCTAGTAATAAAACTTCGTTATGATTGCATATGATTGTATGAGAAGTCGAAAATTCGACTCCTACGAACATCATATATATTACAATCATATTATTGTATTATTCCCTTCTTAGGTTTGTATCTCATAAACAACAAAAGAAAAAAGTATAAGATTCCATTTTACTTATTGGTGGTCTCATAGTCAAGTGTTTATTATGATTATAATATATATTTAAAACCGTTTCCATAAAAAAACAATTTACAATTCTAAGTAACCCATTCACACAGTCACAGTCACTATATAAATGAAATTTTACAGGTTGAACCAACTAACTATGTCACCTTTTAATGTTTGGCTAAACATTTGTTTGCACTGCATAAATGGAAGATGAGAATGTAAAGCAGTATACTGGAATCAAAGTAAAGAAAAATGTGAATACTAATATACATGTATGGCATAATACGGCTGCAAAATGGACATACACGATGAGTGAAGTCAAGAACTTGCGGTCTAACTTGCTTCCACAGAGAGAATCTCAAGTTCAGCCCACCAAAGAGGAGAAAGTCTAGGAGCTGCTGAATCAGGTGAAATCACTATGACTTCCCTCAATTTCGAGGTTACATCCTTCATGGTTGGTCTCTTCTTAGGGTCTTGATTAACACATTCCTGGATGACCTCGTAGATGATATCCAATTCATCATTTTTAAAGGAGTTTAATGTGGGATCAATCAAGTAGTTGGCACTTCGATTTTCACTTAGACATTCTACAGCCTGAGAAGGAAATATATTGCAAAGGATCAGAATTACATCAATATGTTTTGTTAGTAATTATGATGTCCTTAATTCATTAATCTTTTACTCATCAATCACAAATAAGTGATTGTTTCTTTATTAGAATAGGATAGATATGGGTAGGAAGGTACTAACATTAATGTGCATTAGCAATGTAATTTTTAGATGCCAATCCAAAAAAGAGCTAAGAATTTGTTTATGTATTATGTCTTTAGGTTTATCAAGTTGCATAATCATATCATGTTGTGTATGGCAATGTGGGATATAAAAGTACATCCTACCCAGTTCACTATGGAGCCTTGTTCTTCTGTGTATGTTGGCCTTCCTGATATTATTTCAAGCAGTAGAACACCAAAGCTATAAATGTTGCTGCGAGGATCATTAGATGGGCCTTCTGAGCTGTTTGCCAATTCATCTCCAGATATTCTTCCTCTAGCAACAACCTCTTTCCAAAAATCTATCTCCACAATCTGCAATGATCATATTAGCAACTTAAACAAGGCAATAAATGATGGAGAAGATATGGGTATACCTTTGCAGCATAATCATCTGTTAAGAAGATAGAACTTGACTGCAGATTAGTATGTGTTATAGGTGGCCTGATCTCATGGTGCATGTAATGAAGACAATATGCTATTCCCATGATTATTCTCATCCTAATGCTCCAGTCAAGATGTTCAAGTCCTTTTGCTGTTAAAAAAGGGGAATAACGAAAATAAACATCATTTTCTTACTTTTCAATCAAAAATGATATTTTTAGTATGCATTGAATTTAGAAGTCATACTATGAAGATGCTCAAACAATGTTCCGCTTGAAGCAAACTCGAATACCATCATCCTCGTAAAAGGCTCACTCTCCACACAGTATCCAAGAAGATTGACAAAGTTTTTGTGGTTTACTCGTGACAATATGTCTAGCTATAGGCACAACACATAAATGTCATTCAAAGTTAGGCTTATGCACATGTAAAAAACATAAACATGCAAAAGATAACATTAAAGAATTAATTGTAGTGTGACCTTTTGTCTAAAGTGCATTTCTGAGCGTCTTGACCAATCCTTGGGAGATGTAACTACAGTAGACATCACTGCTATCTCAACTCCACTTGATAATGTTCCTTTGTACACAGTACACTCTGGATAGCTTTGAATAATGTTGCTAAAATCTTCACAAGCAGCTTCAAGTTCTGCACGATTAAGCTTTGGCACACCTAAAGTTTCATATATGATGAAAATCAGCATCTAAAACTCAAAAATAGCGGTATAGATATATGTGTCAAGAGAAAGATGATATTAGCTATTATAGTTCTAGCCAAAACCAACTCAAGGAACGTGGCAAAATTCATCACCTACCTCCAATTGCCACTTGTATCAAGTGGAAGTCATGTTATTGGTTCTAAAAAGCCTAGCGAAAACAAGGACAGTTGATGATTAATTCAAGATGGTCTTCACTATAATATGTAAACTCACCTGCAACAAATGCCTTTCGCAATTGCCCACTAAGTCCAGTATTCCAAGGACCAATAGATGCCTCGGTATGGGACCGACTTATCAAAAACAGAGTAACCGCAAGTACGAGTAGAACAACAACAGCCATAGCTACAAGAATATATTGCCACTTTGCTAATAATTTTGCTAATAAGGAATGAGTCTCCCTTGTAGTTATTGATTCACTAGTTGGTAGTGGTGGAGGTGGTAGCTCGGGGAAAAACGCTTCAGGTGCTGGAGATGGTTGATTTTTATAATAAGCACTTGGTATTGCAGGGAAAGAACCACTTCCGGTAGAAAGAATTTCAACATTATCTTGGACAGGATTGTTATTTACAATAATAGCAGGAAGGTTGTGGGCCACTTTAAGAAGTCTACGACGAATGAAATTCTCTGAATACTCTACTTCATGAGTGATGTATGGTTCAGCAATAGCTGCAAAGATGAGAGTAAATTAGATTTATACTTTAGGCAATGGAAATACAAATGAAACCATCAACTTATACTTGCTTTCTAGATTATTGCTATGCTTTCCTGCGTAGATCTCTGAAGAGTCGTTCTGAGAATGTAAACTTGATAGGAAACAGTCTTCTTCAAACTGCGACTCATGGACATTATTAAGCTTGCCTAACTGAGAAGGAATGTCACCTTGAAATTTATTATGACAAAGCAATCTGGAAAATAAAGCAGTACTTGCATAAGTGTTCACAAAGAAGCAGAATGCAGGGGAAATTTTCCATAAATCAATTCCTTTATTGTGAAACTCACAGGGTCCTAAGCGATGGAAGTTCACTGATTTCCGTCGGAACCATTCCACTTAAGCTATTGTTCCTCAAATCCAAAATCTCTAGCATGGTTAATCTTCCAAATTCTTTGGGGATGACTCCTGAGAAATTGTTTTGACATAAAAACCTGTCCAAGAAAAACTTTAGAATACACAACCACAGGTATGATCTGTTAAAACCGAAGTGCAAATGCAGGACAATGATGTTTGCATCAGACCATTTAAAAAAAATTCAATTTACTAGGAACTTAAAATCATAAATATAATAAGAATATATGTCATGCTGCTAGAAATTTGTCTACTCATTATTTTTATAAAATTTGGTTGGTGGAAAGAAGTAAATAACCCACATATAGCCTCAATTTTGATGAGTTTTTAATTTTAAGAAAGGTAAAAATGATGTAATCTACTGAAGAACCAGATTACAACATTAGTGCAAGTACTTTGAAGAATATGAACAATTTAAAGAATTACAACGAATTGCATATCTTTTCAGAAAACTAGTATGGGATATGATAATCATGTAACCAATGACGCCAAAATCCTAACATATTCCCATTTGGCTTGGAAATATAGTAAATTATTGATATTTCCAAGAGAGTTCGTGGGACAAATTTTGTAAGGCTTTTGACTGGATACTGCTTTATTTTTAGGCAATGACCAGTTCTTTTTGTTAAATAAATGATGCAAAAAATTCATGGATTACACATACGCAACAGAAAATGACCTAGCACAAACGGGCCAGTTGAGACTATAGGCCAAGTGATATAGCTCAAATAATTAAACCAAAATTTACAGTAAAAATAATTGGTCTACTCTAGAAAGTCAAGGAAGACATCTAGCTAAAATGATGGGCCATATACAAATTGTCAAAAATGAAAACAGATAAAATTGTTAATCTGGTAAAAAAATACTGGTTAATCCACATTGTTTGAAATAGTTTATCAAAATGAGTGCACGTGAGTTTGTTCAGTCTGAGTGATTCTATTTGGCTAATTGAATAAACGGCGGACTCCCATTTTCTAAAGATACAAGAATGCCAATATAGAGAAAAGAGTAAAGAAAATAGATCCATGTTTCTTCAATGCATATGGGTCAGCAATCCTAGTCCATTTTTATACATGTTCCAATTTAACGACACTCTAGTA
Organism: Posidonia australis; assembly: GCA_024699735.1. Lineage (NCBI taxonomy): Eukaryota > Viridiplantae > Streptophyta > Magnoliopsida > Alismatales > Posidoniaceae > Posidonia > Posidonia australis. Next base: position 8,031 of record JAMKQA010009772.1, on the reverse strand, counting down.
AAATTGGTCCACCCACTTTCATAGCCATAACATAATGATTGAAAGAGAGAAACATATGTCCAGGCAGAGTGGCAAGCAAAACGAAGCATCTCTTTTGGCACTAAAATAAGAAATGATTAAAAAAATCAAAGTGTTACATGCACAGACGTTACAGAACAAACAAATTTATTGCAGCTTACAGGGCTCTCAAGTGGCTAAGGTTCCCAAGCTCAGGTACCAGCGCTCCACCAAGCGACATCCCATCCAAGTCCCTACATGTGAAGATCAGTCTTGTTTTTCCAGTGCAGAGAACAATACAGACTCAAAACGATGGTAACTACAATTGGATATATGTTATAACATATTCCAAACAGAATCTAGAAATTCAACCTGAAACTTGAGTCATGATTGAGAAAGATCATCTACCAATACTAAAAACAGAATGTGGACAACGAAAACACAATTAGATGGTAAGTTGAAAAGAAATAAACTCACAATACATCAACTTTGTCACCAATACAATGAACTCCAGTCCATCTGCAGGGATCATTCTCTTCATGATTCCAATTCTCAAAAACACCATGAGGATCGTACTCCACTTTCGATCGAAATTTCATCAGCGCGATACCTACATTGACCCCAATCATGACATATTACAAACATAAACCTTTACCCAATCTCATAAATTAATCAACTGTCCTCCAATGGTAGAAAGGAGGCTAACGCATTACGCAGAACGACAAGCTACCTTCGGCATTCAGCGACAAGCATTCTTCGAACCGCAACAGGAAAATCAACACAACACACAGAACAATGTGCAGACGAAAACCAAAGAGCTTCCATGGATTATCCATTCTTGGACCAAATCCAACACCCTTGGCTACATCAATCGCTGCCGCAACTCACTCCCAAATCTTCTCAACCTCACAAACCAAAGCGACAAGGAGAACATTGCTCAGCAACGAAATTTCAAACACCCAACACTACGAGAGAAATAGAAACTTGCATGGATCCCCACAGGTTTGTGCCGACTAGCAACCGTTTGCGAAGGCAAAAATCCAAACTTTACCCAAAAAACGATTTGGGTCGCAGAAAAGACACTTTCTTTCCTTGTTTTTTTTTTTTTTTCCCGTTGGGAGTTTGGTTGATTGTTTTCGGACCAGAGTGGAGGGGAATGGCGGTGGTCGGCGGCGGGAGATGGGAGGGAGTTGTGTGTGGTGTGGAGGATAGGAGGAGAGGTGGAGAAGTTGGAGGTGGGATCTGCCACCGCCTCCGACGGCGCGAGGAGCGGAGGTGGTGGAGAATCCCCTGCCGCCCATTTTCCAGAACACGTCCAGCTCCTTTCCTCTGGTCTACTTTATTTTTGGCCTCTGTTTGAAACTCGTCACCTTATTTAAGCATCAGCTCTGTCGTCTTTTGATTATATAGCAAATTGAAATTATTATCGTTATTCGTTATCATCACTAATTCACTATAGAAAATCGAAGTGGGAGAATAAATAGAGTTTTTTTTATTTTTTCACCTTCCTGTCCACGTCGTATGGTACACGTATACAAGTGGTGCGTGTCCATCAGTAGTGAAACATGTCATCCTAAATTCGTAAGGATGTAATGTCTTGTGGGTATATGTCAGTTGGACAAACTAAAATCCTCTTGGAAGTCCATTCGCATGCCTAAGGCTTTGCTGTAAGGATGCTAACGGACATGAGATATCTACTCCATATATGTATGCCTATTCGTTTTCAGAAGATACGGAAGTAAATACCATGATAGTCTCGATGGCGCATGTAATCTCATATAGCTACGAACTTATACTAGAGTATGTTATTTTATTTTTTTTTGGTAACGTTTATAGAATTAAACTTCTTGACTATGTGTCCACCACCAAGAATTCAAAAAATAAAGATCCAGATATTACAATAGCTTAGAGTTTCAGAAGACCTAATCACAACAAAATCTTGACTACTTTCAAAGAGTAGACTACAAATACCCAGAATCAAAAAATATTACAATACCAGATCAAACAGACTACAGGATCTGATTAAGAAGATATTAATCAAGCTTAGTGGTCTGCATTTAAGTTGTGAACAGAGGGGAAAGGCTTAGTAGGAGCATTAGCAGAAACAATCAGAGGTATCAGATTATTGCTTGTGGTCTATGCTCCAATTTATTGGTGATCCATGTTCTAAGAGTTTTGCATGTCCTTTACAGATTAAAGTAATGTCTCTTCTTTGGCGAGCCGACGAACCCCGATCGGTTGGGAAATAACCCTAGTTGAAGTCATCGAAACAAAAATAGCATCCATCGGAGACAAACACCAGTCCAAAGACTCACAAGTATAATCAGGAACCAAAGAAAATTTTCCAGTAGAAGAACATTAATACCATCCTCTATATCACAATCAGAGTGTTCGGATTCAGGCAAACAACTTGTCCTAACCCTAGAACATCGCTGATAAAGTGTTACAGTAAAACTCAACATATTCCAACAAATGCCATTAAAAAGGCTATTACTCAATATACATAACGAAAGATTATCAGGGGAAAGATAGAATCTAGGAGAAAGAAAAGCATAGAATCTAAGAGAAAGATCAGTATACTAGAATATGTTATGACTTATGCGTTTTTCCATTAGTATGAAAATAAAAAGACTCCAGTTTAAGGTAGGTCAAGTAGGTATTATACTTAAATTATGATAAGTGATATAAAAGTAGACAATCAACTAGAAGCATAGGAAAATGAGAATATCTATATTATCTAGTCATCCTAGCTTAGACGTCGATAAGGAAGTCGAGAATTTAAGTAGAGGATAATGTGACAATTCTACTAATACATATAGTTTCACGTTACTTAATGAGAAGTGACGAGTAGAAATTATGTAACTACAAATTTATACTAGAATATCTTATGACTTAAGTATTTTTTAAATGATACAAAAAAGAAAGTGTTATAATTTAAATAAGTCATGGATTATGGTCAAAGTTTTGAACTAGATCGAGTGAGTCTTGGACTCAGATCATGACAAACACAAATAAGGATATGTATAGATCATTTTTTAGATCTTTATAATGTTTCATATTCATATTCGTTATCTGCATAATATCTATGTTACAAATGTATATTCTTCGATTTGATTATTAATTATGTGTACATTTTTAATGATAATACTCATAATCTACTGATTTTCATACGATTAGTGACGTAAAATATATGCACTTGCATATAATTCATGCCTTAATTATGAAAAAAACTCGATATTCTATAACATTCATTTTTATATTCGTATTTGTCTATCAAATGTCTGTAGCATATCTATATTCATATCTATTTTTTAAAGATATGAATATATAATTTTAATATCTAGATGACATTTGTATTTATTTCTGTATCCGTAATTTGAAGATAAATACTGATACAATAACATCCAGATTCACTACTTCTACGTACAACTTTCCACTTGTTCGTGGGCTTGTAACTTGTCTCGTAAATTTTTTGATGTCAGCCTCATCCTGGGAAGGCTCGAAGTGCAACAAAAGGATTTTCTTCTGTCCATGCTTTCATGATTTATTTGGAGAAGGATATGTTCAAATTCCTCATATTATCATTCCTATAACTTGAAACAATAACTTATTGTCACAATGATTGGGAGAACTTCAAACTCGTCACAGGTTTCGAGTTAGATTCTTAGGACATGCATAAAATTTTTTTTTCACGCCACATGGTTTCAGGTTATCAGTTTAGAGAAGGGGGGAAGAAATACATTGCTTGATTCTCTCGAGTGTTAATAGAATGCAACTATTCAATTTTCTATTGAATCGGCATCTTTAATGACTCCACAGACTAGTGCAGTTGCATGTTACTCCAGCTCTCTTTTAGACGGCAAAGAGCATGAAGGACACGCATAACGTAGCTAGTCTTGAGACACAGGAAGTTGGATGCAATTTTCCCTCTCCGCCACAAGGGGTTGTAAAGAAAGTAACTAGTGCAGTTGCACGCGTACCAGTTGTACTAACCCAACCTATGAACAGTACAAGGGTCAAGTTGGACCAGGGTTTCGGCCGATGTGGATGACCAAGGCCTAGCCTGAGCCCCACCTGGTGTTACTGTATCATTTTCAATTATTATTTGCTAGTTGCATGTTATTTCCTTTTTCATGTAAATATTATAATGTTGTTTATGTAAATTTTTTAAAAATGTAAATGGGTTTGGTTTGCTCCCCGAAGGCTATGGACGTGATTAGGCCGACGTGATCTGTTTTACACCTCTATCTGTTACTACTTTTCTATGAAAAATGTGGTGAAATTCTTCATATAAGGAAATATTAGGGTAGAAAAATTCAATTATGCAACTTGTATTATTCACAAAGGCTGCGGACACAGTTGGGCTCAAGTCATATGTTCTGAGCTCGATCCAAGCCTAGCTCGTGAAGAAGTTAGGTTAGGCCAACCTGATTTATTTTACGTCTCTATCAGTCACTACTTTTTCTATGAAAGATATGGTGAAGTTCTCCATATAAGGAAATCTTAGGGTAGAAAAATTCAATTATGTAACTGGTATTCTCCATAATATTAATAAACACTTAGTTATGAGTGTCATTACCAATTGAAATCCAAGAAGGCATAGTTCAAGATACAGAATTCAACAAAAAAATTCCTACAAGAAGGAAGGCCAAAATGTACCCGTTTAATACACTTGGATTGCCAAAATGTATCAGATCAAATATCAAAAATACTGTAAAAATTGACCCAGAAGTTGTTGAGAAACAATAGTGAATTCTCCCATTGATTAACCAGATGTAGGGTTTAATGGATCGTAAACAGAGGTTCCATTGGGGCTGGAATCATTAGGGATTTGGATCGGATCAACTGAAATGCGAATGGATGTGGTAATCATCTAAGTAATCTGGTTTGCCCTATCTTGATTCTAATCCTGTTGCATATGTTGAATGGTTTGAGATATATCTGTAACCATGCCGACGACAGCCTCAGGCGCGACGCAAAAGGCCAAATGCGCGAGGGTCGGCAAAGTCACGGCAAAATAATAAAAATAATGGTAAAAATGCAGGAGTCGTCACCTAGTCTATTTAAAAACGGGAGACGAGGAAAACCATTTTAAAACATTAAAACTATGCAATAAAACCAATAGAAAAGGTCAATCATGAACCAGAAATTGGGCAAAGATCCCTGTTACGCACGGGGAAGGTATGAGGCATCCCCGTGCACCCAAAAAATTGGTCTTTAATTGGTTTTTTGTGTAGTTATATGAAATGTTGCCTTTTCAGCCTATTTTTGTATGTCCAAGGGCGATATGCCATGGAATGCTACATGCAAGTGGTGCCTTATGCTAAACATGGATAGAGGGACTGTAGGATGTATCATAATGCTCAGAAAGGTCACTCGAGCGGTGGATCAAACACTGGTGCAAAGATATTGCACGGACTTGACCATAGATCCAACAATATCCAATGGCTTTCGTCTTCACTTTGCTATATGCAAAACCTAAGCTACCATGCACAAATATGGATGAAAACAGACTGGAGTCATCCTGATTCATCCAGGAGGACACCCAAATAAAACTAAAGGCAAAGCGAATCAGGAAACATGCTAAATACCATGCCAAAAGCTAAGGTGTGCAGTGAAAAACAGGCATGTGCGCCTGTGTGATGCGCTAGTCTGATGTGCCACCTATGTGCGCCTATGTGATGCGCCTATCAAAATGCAGGTCAGGTAGTAAGCTAGACTAATGTGCCATGCGATATAAAATCTTGCAAACATGCATAAAATCATCTGAAAATGCATCATGAACATCTAAAACTCCTGATCACATGTGTGTGAGTTTTCCCCTCTTCCACAAGGTCATAAAGGAAAGAGGAAACCCAAAAAAACATTATATGAGTCTTGTACTCAAGGATAATATGCCTCACATAAGACCACATAACTCCTATACTAAATAAAGCTAATAGGTTTCAACCATGCTACCCCGCTCTGGATCATGGACTGTTGCATAAGAACTCTCTAAACAAGAGTCCACGGGGCAACCAGTTCACCAAACCCCAGTGGCAGGCTAACTTTACTAGATGCAAAATTTAAACAAACAATGCTATTATATGTTGAAATCATGCAAGCAAGAACATGGCATATCAGGGATAAAACATCAAGAAAATCAAAGTCCAAGATAAACAGTAAGGCATTCAAATCATAATGCAAAATAAGCTTCTTGCACCCTATGACCAGGCTGGTGCGTCAGTTTGGTGCACCCCAGAAATTTTGAATCAGACTGCAGTCTGATTTCAGAGTCTGGGCCAAATGCATGCAATGAATTAGGTTACTGATTATTCAAATCATCTACCTAGATGCCAGGAAACTTAGTCATGTTAAATAAACAAGCATTAAAACACTCTTATCATTCTTTCCTCAAGTCATGCATGTTCATGGGTTTATATGGATTGCAGTAACTGTTGATGGATCTTATGATTTATGCAGTGATTTAGTTGACTTAAGGAGCATGCGGAAATGATAAGACATGTAAAGAGGATGCCTTACAGTTCATGTTCCATACTAGTGGCTACATAAGACTTATGATTCATTGCTAAAACAGTGATCACAGAATCATCATGACAAAGAAGCAATGAATATAGAAAGGAGCATCATGAACATCCAAAATAATACAAATAGATACGAGAGAACATCACTATATAGACAATATATCAGCCTAGTTGCAGGTTCTATTATGTAAAATCCATATGGAAATAAGTGAAGGAACTTACCTTACCTATGATGTCTCCTCCTTGGATGGCTCAAGGTATCTCCTCCTTGTTGCTTTGGACACGATTGGGAGTGCTTAGGGATGCAAGGGAATGTGCACTGGAAGTTGGGGTGCTGGTTGCTAAAAGTGGGTGAGTTGCTAAGTGACTTGCCAAGAGAGATGAGTTGCCAAGGTGGGCCTTTTAAAGAGAATGAAAGGGTAACTCATTGGGATGCAAAAGACCTCGAAACTCAACAGCCTTGCTTAGATTCGTGAAGAATATTCGCAAGTGAAGGTTACAAGCATAAAAGATGGAAAGTCAACAACCAGCAGCCTGAGAAGTGGCTGTGCGCCAGCATGGTGCGCCGGATGAGTGCGCCAGCTTTGTGAGCCAAGTTGGTGTGCTAGTCATGTATATATGGAAATGAATTGCCCTTTTTCTTAATCATAAATATATATATATATATAAACTGTGTCCATGTGAAGAATCTGAACAAACGACAACATAAAATAATACTTACAATTAAATAGTTTTCATGCTTAAAATTTTGACAAACACCTAACATAAGTGAATCCCCTTCACCTAGAAACTTGGATGAACAACAAGAAAAGACCCAGAACAAGATGCTGATATATAATATGGAATCCCCCCGATCCAAAGGTGTGACATTTGGGTCTGATTATTCATTTTTATTGTAAACCATGTAACTATTTGCAATATTGTGTATAATGGTTTATTAATGGGTAATCTGTTGTTTCTTGGTTGTGTGAGGTTGTGGTTGGCTTTCTGTGCATCTGCTTGTGATTTGGAATCCATGTAAAGTCCGGTTTGAGGATGCACAGTTGCCTCGATTTACGTGCCTGTCTTTTCTTTCTTTCTTTTCCTTCTTTTTCTCCTTCCTTTCCTTCCTCTCACGAGCCGCATACTTTTCTCCTCGTCCCCTTCCCTTCCCCGACCCGTGCCACCAGCGACACTGGTTTGTGCCTCGTCGTCTCCTCCGATGCGATGGGCGGCCAGCGCGATGCGGGTGGAGAGGAGGATAAGTGGAGGTCGCGACATGCAGAGAGAGGAAGGGGTGATAGAGAGAGGAGGAGAGGGAGAGGATCGGCGCGTAACCAAGGAGGTGGTGAGCCGCTCGTGTGTTCCACCGGCGGGGGAGGCTTCGCTGGGGCGCGAGAAGGTTCGTCGGAGCGTAGGGAAGGTCGTCGGGTGCTGTGCCAGGTACGCGACCCCTTCCCTTTCCTCCGTTTGGTGTTTTGTTGATAATAGGATTATTTGCATGAAAATCAAGATAATGCATGGAAAATTG
>JAMKQA010009771.1:0-16836 GCA_024699735.1 Posidonia australis | reverse complement strand
GCCCGCATTCATTTGTGCATTGTCCATTAGGCACGGAGCACACACATACATTCTGCATCTTGTTTGCTTCCCAGTTTTTCTGGTTTTCCTCGTCTTTCTATTAAAAGACTAGGTGGCGACTCCTTTCCTTATCCTTTTTATCTTCCCTTGGTGTTTCCGGGTCTAGTCTCTTCCTCCGGATTCACCATCTTCGCCGTGACCATATCGGGTCTCCTCGTGTGCTTCCACACACCCTAAGTAGAGGAGAGCCGCGCTAGGGTTCCATCAGCATGGTCACAGTATCCTCATGCAATGAGAATAGAAAAGAGAAAAGAAATAGTGAGGCTCGTTGACGTTCACCGTGGTAGTGTAGGAGATCGAAGTTGGTGTGTCCTTCTCTGATCGTGGCCAAGTCACCCCTAATCAAGGTGACACTAGAATAGAAATTTGTAGATTTTAGATTCAGGTTTGGTTTGAGGCTAGAATTGAGCTTGACTTTGATTCATGAGTTTTAGCCAAATTCTAGCTAAGATACGAATAATGTTTTAGGACTAGTTCCAACCAGGATCAATGTTTTTGCAAGATTTAAGATTTGAGATTTAGGATGGAACCTGGTCTCAGAACAGTTTTCCAGAGATATGTAGAATAGGGCATAGTTTTCAGAAAAGAAAGTAAGTTTTAAAACTACATGATTTCTGAGATTTCTCTGAAAGAAACTTTCTCAGAATCTAGCCAGAATTTGATTATGACCTAGATTTGAGTTTTATAGAAAAGTTTTCAAAAAAGATAATAAGGTTTAAATTGGAAACAAAGAATTGAAGTTTTAGTCATTTTTTTCTTTTTTTTCTGCTTTTGTTTTCTTTAGGACGCGTGCTAGGTGACTTAGATGTCACTCATGCGTTTCATTGGTTGATTTTCTCAGGTGTTGTATTGGAGTTTAGTCAGTTCTCGGTGCTCGAGTTTTGGGAGCTGCTAGCCGCACACAGGTCTGGGTAGTAGTTAGTATTAAATTTATTTTAAATACTGCTCTTGCTAATTTAGCTGACTCAGACTTAGATTTACATTGTTGTAGCGTCCTATGATAGCAGAGCATTACAAATATTGTGATAGTTTATATAGTTAACCATCACTATAACATATAATTAGTTATAAAAGAAATAAAAATGTGTCGGTAAATTTTGATTTTTGGTGACATTTATATCTCTTTAGCTGTCAGTAAAGTTACTTTTTTGGGATAGTTACAATAGTGATTGTCGATAAATTAAACATGTATAACGACAGAAAAGAGCGTCACAATAAATAACTTTTATTGATGGCCACAAAAAAATATCACAATACCATTTAGTGATGGGACTTTACCTGACGTACAGTCATCGTCAGGTGACCATTACTATATCAATACTGATAGTTTTATGCATTTTTATCGACAATCAGGATTGTTAGTAAAAGGCTATTTTCTTATATTGTGCCATACAATCTTCCACCATGGTTGTACATGAAACAACCAAATTTTATAATGTCTTTGTTGATTCCTAATCCTATAGCACGAAGCAATGACATTGATGTTTACTTGGAGCCATTGATTGATGAGTTGATGATATTGTGGCAAGATGGCGTTAAAACTTACAATATATCTACAAAATCTAATTTTAAGATGCATGTTGCAGTTCTATGGACAATAAATGACTTTCTTGCATATGTGAATTTGTCTAGTTAGAGTACTAAAGGAAAGTTGGCATGTCCTTGTTGTAATATGGATACATTGTGTCATCGTTTGAAGCATTCGAAGAAAGAATGCTATATGTTTCATCATCAATTTTTAGAGCCAACTCATCATTATTGTCGTGATAAGAAAATTTTTGATAAACCACACGAATGGAGAGCAAAGCCGAAGATGTTGTCTAAGCATAATATACTAGAGCAATTTGAGGGATATGAAAATATAACTTTTGAAAAACCAATAACTACTATTGAAGGAGGTAGTTGTAAGAGAAAGCGTGATAAAATTGAAGAAGAAAACAGTTTATCTTATGTTAGATGTATAACCTCAATTATGTACTTTTCATGGATATACTTGTGTATATATATATACGATGTTATACAATTATTGTATATATGAATCTATTTCAATTTGTGTTACAATTTATTTTCACATGGTATTCAATTAATTATGTTGTTGCAAGTTGACTCATAATTTAAATAGGTTTTCAAAAACATTACGAATTGTTTTTTGTAAAAAAATAAAATAAAATACCAACATAATTTCCATCGATATCTAAAATAATATCTGATGGAATAACTGTCACTAAAAGTATAAATTACCGACAGTTTTTTGTCAGAAAAGTCTTCATTTACCGACGGAAATTACGTTGTTATAATTATTTGATGGAAATTTCATCAGCAAAAGTTTATCTTACTGATGGAATTTCTGTTGTTATATTTTAAAACATATTCTAATAATTAACGATAGAAAATTTTTTACTGTCGGATATTTCAAAAATTCCGGCACTAAATAATAATACCAACGTCTATTATGACTATGGAACTTTACCGACAAAATATTTGTCGGTATTTAAATTTATCGACGGAATTTCTTTTTTACTGATAGATATTCCGTCGGTAAATCTATCAGTAAATAACTGTTTTGTTGTAGTGATACTCTCTCTTGACCTTCGTCTAGAAATCCTGTCATGGCTTCTGACGGAATCCCTCCTCTGCTATCGCTCCGTCTGCATGGAATGGAACCACATAACTAGAGACACCAACTTCACATACAAACATATCTCAAGGTACCACAAAGACACCTTAAGAAGAAGTGGAAGCTGTTGGAATCACGTAATGTATATGCTTTTCCATTATTTCTTCCAGCACCTTCTACGTGCTTGTAACTTTACTGTGCTATCCTTGATGTCTCCAGAGCATTCTTGTATCATGCCTATATAAAGGCATGGATTCATCAATACAATACACAGCCTTACAGTTGGCCACTGTTCATCATCTTCCTCCTTGTCATGGGTTTTGGTGTGTGCTGATTTCGTTACATGCTATCAGTCACAGGCTACGGTCATGACCTCTTCATCTGTGGGCAACCCTCGTCCTCCTCAAATTGCCTTCATGGCCTCCTCACAAGATCCTTTTTCTAGTCCATCCATTTCCAAACCTCCTCCAACTTCCTTCTATATTTCTCATCACTTTCCCACCACCATGGATAAACCAACATATCTATGTTGGCGTTATCAATTCCTTGACGTCCTGGCCATTCATGATCTCTTATATGTCATCTCTCCTGAGTATACTCCTCCTCCACCTATTTCATCTTCACCCTTACTGGCGCATGATCACTGGCTCAAGGTCGACCAACTTGTTCTAAGTTGGATCAAAGCAACTGTGACCTCCCCTATCCAAACCATCATCATCTCATGTGTCACTGCAAGAGAGGCCTGGGATCTCCTGTCCCAACGGCTTTCGCTTGTATCAAAAATCCATATAAGAACACTCCTTGAACAACTTAGAACATTAAAAAGGTTGGAACCCAAACCATGGTCGAGTATCTCCTTCATGCCAAAACTATATCTGACTCACTATCTGCTGCTGGTGCTCCCATTTCTGATCCAAATCTCATTGATTATGTAACTGATGGTCTTGGCTCAGAATTAATGGGATTTATCACTTCTCTTCACTTTCAGATCACCATCACCTTCAACGACGTTTATGACCTTCTTCTTCAAGAAGAACAGTACATGAAACGAAGTGCCAACACTGCTCTTGCTATCCAGACCTCTCCTACCACCAACTCCACTCCCACTCAATCTCCCAATCCTTCTGGTGGTCACTCTGGTGGCCGGAATAAGAGTTGTCATGGAAGGGGTGGTCAGAACCACCGTGGTCATGAAAGAGGTGGTCAGAACTACAACCAGTACAAATCTCATCTTCCACCCCTCCTACCTACTCCATCAGCCATTGACACGAGTTTTCCATGTCAAATTTGCAACAAGCATGGCCACACAGCAAGAGTCTGCTTTGAACGTGGCAACTTTGCATATGTTGCTTCTCCAGATCCGGATTCTACACAGCCTAATCTTGCCTCTTGGTACATAGATTCTGGGGTAACACAGCATATGACACCACATATCCAGAATATGCACTTCTCCTCCCCCTACTCAGGTACTAATACTGTCATTGTTGGGAATGGCAATTTTTTATCCATCACGAACATTGGCTCTTCTTCATTATCCAACTCTGTTCATCTCTCTGATATTCTTCATGTTCCTCTTCTAACCAAAAATCTTCTCTCGATTCAACATTTTTCACATGATAACCACTATATCTTTATACTTGATGATTAAGGTTTACGTGTGAAGGACAAGAGGACTAGTCAAACTCTTCTCAGTGGACCTAGCTGTCATGGATCATATCGTGCCTTACTTCCTTCTCCTAGCACTCCTATTTGTCTATCTACTATTTCCACTTCCTCTCTCTGGCATCTTCGTCTTGGCCACCCTTCATCCACTGCTTTACGACAAACTCTTTGTGGTTCTCACATCAAGCATTCCTCACTCAAGCATGACTACACTATCAGTTCTTTGGGCAAGTCCACCAGCCAACCCTTTCATCGTTGTCAACACACTGCCTCATCACCTCTGCAATTGCTTCATCTTGATCTCTAGGAACCCGTGCCCACTACATCAGAAGGGTGCCTATACTACCTATCTATTATTGACAACTATACTCGATTCACTTGGTTGTTTCCCCTAACCAAAAAATCAGATGTATTCTCCTATTTTTATCAATTTAAATCAATGGTGGAAAATCTTCTTTCAACCACTATCTAATTTATTCGCACTGATAACGATGGTGAATTTCTGAATCGTGTTTCTCCTCTTTTATCATCAGTTTTGGCATCACTCATCAACTAACATGTCAACACACATTAGAACAGAATGGAGTGGTTGAAAGGAAACACAGACACATTGTTTCCATGGGACGGTGTCTACTCTATCAAGCTGGTTTGCCAGATTCCTTTTGGGTTCATGCCTTCCTCGCTGCCACCTTTCTTATCAACTACACTAGCACTCCTACTCTCGATGGCACCTCCCTTTTTCAATCCTTGTTCCACAGACCTCCAGATCTCTCCATTCTCATGGTCTTCGGGTGTTTTTGTTATCCTCATCTCATTCCTTATACCAAACACAAGCTTGAACCACGATCTCTTCCCTGTGTATTCGTTGGCTATTCTACTAAACAACATGGATATAAATGCCTTTACTTACCAACTGGTCGTGTCTTCATCTCCAGACATGTGGTGTCTCATGGGTAGCAATTCCCCTACTCCGGCTTGTCAGAATCTGCTACCTACAAGTCGACTTCTCCTCCTTTGTTTCGTTCACTACTCTCATACATTCAAAAGTCTCCTTTAATTTCAAATTTCAATCCCGCTTCTACTCTGTCCCAACATGTCTCTCCTCTCACCCCTACGAATAATCCCACTCACACCGAATCCACCGCCAACTTTCAATCTCCACCATCCATGTTGCATAAGGTGGCCACCTCATCATATTCCTCCTCTGGCAACTCCATTTCACCTGAAACCTCTTCGTCCCAACCCAAACAATTCCATCATTTGTCTGACATTCTTTGCCATACACATCGTCATCCTCTACCCTAGTCACTTGCTGCCAAGCTCTCGGATGCCCTTCTTTATTAGCCTCAATCCTATACAGAGGCTAAGACCTACCCTCACTAGCACACTACCATGGATGAAGAATATCATGCTCTTCTCCACAACAATACATGGACTCTAGTTCCTCTAGCACCATACATTAATATAGTTGGTTCCAAGTGGGTTTTTTGAGTGAAACGACGAGTTGATGGCTTTGTGGAGCGTCACAAGGTTTGTTTGGTTGCCAAAGGTTTCCATCGACAGCATGGAGTAGACTTTGAAGAAACCATCAGCCTTGTAATCAAATATTCTACCATTCACACCATTCTCTCTCTAGCTACTATGTTTCACTAGCAACTACATCAGCTAGATGTGCACAATGCGTTTGTAGACACCCCAATTTTGCAGAATTGCAGGTAGTCTTCTTAGGAGTGGAATTTTGTCTACTGGTTCTTAATCATTATCACCAAAGCCAACTTGACATCTTAACCTAATCCTGTCCACAAAACTAGCCTAAGCCTCAGTTCTAATCTAAAAACCCTAGTGGACAATTAATACACCAAACCATATCCTAAACCCTAGTTATATTTCAAACCTAATCAAACCCATGTAAATCCAACTAACCAAGCTAATAACCTAAAGATTAATTACACGCTAAACCCATACAAGCCCACAAAAGTGCAAGCAAGCCCACCAAAGTCCACCAAAGCCCATTTAAGCCCACTTTATCAAACATTCTTGGGTTTGTTATAGGGTTATTAAAGTTTGTTAGTGAATTAGTTAGAAGGTTGTTAGTTTGTTATTAGGTGGTTAGGTTATTAGGTTTGTTATGGGGTTGTTAAGGTTTGTTAGTGGCTTTTAGTGGGTTGTTAGTGGTGTCTTGGAGGGGTTGTTACGGGCTGAGCTCCTCCCTATATAAGGAAAGGTGAAGGCATGCATGTGTGGGGGGGGTGGCTTTTCAGAAGGACTCACTACTAGTTTCTAGGGGGCTCTCTCACTCCTCTTCTACTCGTTGGAAGGAGGGCAACAAGGGGAGGTACAACAACACTTCCCACTCAATCTCTGGAGGAATCTCAGTTCCAAGCCCTCCATCTCCCGAACACCTTGTCTGTCACCTAGTCAGCCACCGTTCTCTCTCCGGCCACCACTTCTTCAGCTCTCCTTAGCTAGTAACCAGCCTTCGCACATCGTCTTTACGTCCAGGAGCCGTGCAACAAGAGAAAGAAGAGAGAACACAATGAAGAGCAACAGCCTTGGCCTTCATCCTTCACCACTGCCCATCCTTGCTTCGCACGACCTTCATTACCAGCCCGTGAGCCATCATTCCGTTTGCTCTCGCCAGCAACAAGATAGCATTGGCTGTTACGAGCCGTGCTTCCAGAGTTCAGTAGCCCGCATTCTTCGTCACATCGAGCTATGAAGTGGGGTGAGGCATGAGACATAGGTAGCCCTCAGACCTTCGAGCCTCCACTCACTATCTTCCTTACTCCCCGTGGCTTCCAGTTACCTTACCAGACGCCTCTAGCGCCATCGAGCTCAAGCCAGAGGAGATGCCGCCGCTAAAGAAGACACTATGCTCAAGTAAGTGTCTCCACCTATTCATAGCATGCATGCATCTGAATGGCTCCCAGGTAGGCATCTTTTCATCATCCTTCATCCTTGTGTCCTTGTCACCATGAGGAAAAGAGAAAGAGGGCATCGGGAAAACAAAATCGTCGTCGGAACTGCACCACGATGAGCCGAGCCATGCGAAGATTGGAGGGTGGACGAGAAAGCCCGTAGACCTCCGTGCCTCCAATCGTTGGTCCTCTTCATGCTCGCGACCACCTGATAGACATCTTCGATGTCATAGAGCTTGAACCAGAGGAGACGCCGTCGCTAGAGACAAGACGTCGATGAGTTGGATGGGTAAATGGGTCCCCGCAGTCGTACCTGCATCTGAACGCTTAGATATCTTCCTCTCCTTCCCCCTTGCCTTCCTGAGGTCTGACATGATGCCCTGAAGCTGCAGTCCACCTCCCACAGTCGAGCTCACCGGAAGAGATAGAGTCGACGGCGAGGTGGATCGAGAGAGGCATGCACACACCCCTCCTAGCCTCCGCTAGCTCGAGCATCTTCCCCATCTTCTCGACGACCTTCCAGGAGCCTTGAAACACTGTGCTGCCGCCTCCAGAAGCTCCTCCCTCTCTGTGCATGACGCTGGAGTCGCGACATTGGCGAGCGAGGTGGGGGAAGGAACAAGGCCATTCGATGCCTCATCGGAGCCATTGGATCTCTTCATCCTTCCTCCCTCTTGCTTATCTAGAGGTTAGATACATGATCGGGTGTCAGGGAAGGCATGGATGGTTTCCTAGGTGATCGTCGCCAGCGTGGTGCAGTCGTCGGTGACCGTCGAGTGTTTTTTTAAATTTCTTTTAAGGAAACTTCATTTCTTTTCTTTTGTTTGCATTTAAGTCCTTTATTTTGCATATTTGTCCCTAAATTCATTTTTAAATCATTTTAATAATGTTTTGTTTTGTAAATTTGCAATGTGATCCTTGTGGTTATCTTTTAATATTTTTCAGGCTTTAATTTTTGACATAAAACATTCTAATTTAGTTTTCATTCACTTTAAGTCCATAATTTGCACATAAAACCCCAAACTTCATTAAATTTGTTCTGAATGAATGATTTTCTGGCACAATTGCAAACTAAACCCTAGAGATTCAAGTTTTTACCCAAATGTGCACAGATTTTCATTTTGAACCCTGAACTTCACTAAATTCACACTAGATGCATGTTTTTATGGCATATTTGTAGATTAGTCCCTAGAAATTCATATTTTCATCCATGCGTCCACTATTTTGCACATTTAACCCTGAATTTCTTCAAAATTACATTGAACACATGTTTTTCTGGAAAAATTACAAATTGGACCCTAGGAATCCTAATTTTACTAAAAATGCACAGATTTACACATTTAACCCCCAACTTCCCTAAAATTGCATAAAATGTGTTTTCTTTAACATTTTTGCTGATTTAACCCTAGAAATCTCAACCTTTAGCCAGGAACATGTAATTTTTGCACTGAGACCCTTAGAAACTTACATATTTCACCCATGCTTTCATTTTGTACATTTTGTTACCCTTTTTCATGCATATATTTTCATGCTTGTTTTCTTGCGTCATGCACGCATTTCAAACTTAGTTTTCGCATCATTTTCTGGATTTCTTCCAATCTTCATGACTTTGGTTTGATTTGGATTTTCATCGTCCAAGGGCATACATTAACAGGCTTGACAATGTCGACATGGACCCGAATGAGGATTATTTTCTCTCATTTGATTTTCTCGGATTTCTTAAGTTTCCGCTTTTTTACGTGATGCTTTCCGAATATTTCTAATTTTTATGATTTTCTTCATCGCCCAAGGGCATACAGTATAATGGCATTTTCGATGCCTACATTGTCCCTTGGATTATTTTCTTTATCATGTTTTTCCTTTTTTATTCTTTCTTCTCTTTGATTTGGCATGTTTTTGCATTCATCTTAGGCATGTGCATTTAGAGTAGACAAGCACACGCATAATAGATCATTAGCAAGTAGGAAACCTAGAAAGATAGTGTTTTTCGGGCGTATCGGGATGCCTAATATCTTCCCCATGTGTAACTAGAATCCTTACCCTTTCTTCGGCTCGCAATGGCCAAGTGTTGCATCCATTAGGCATAGAGCACACACGCATTCATTTGCATCATTTTTCTTGCATTCATATGCATCTTGGTTTTCCTAGTCTTTCCATTAAAAGACTAGGTGGTGACTCCTTTTCCTTATCCTTTTCTTATCTTTCGTTGGTGTTTCCGAGTCTAGTCTCCTTCTCCGGATTCACCATCTTTGCCGTGACCATATCGGGACTCTTCGTGTGTTTCCATGCACCTTAGAGTCGTGTCAAGTTCCACTGGCATGGTCATAGCGTTTCTTTAAGGATTCCTAATAGAGGAGGTCTATATGCAGCAACCACTAGGATACAAGGATCCCTCTCGATCACATCACCTGTGCCGACTCAATTATGCCTTTTATGGTCTTAAACAAGCCTCTCGTGCTGGTTCCATCGACTACAATACTTTCTCACAGGTCATGGCTTCTGGTCGAGCCTCTCTAACTCCTCTGTGTTCATCAAGCGTGATAAGTCTTCCACAGTGCTCATTCTTGTCTATGTGGATGATTTGATTGTCATTGGCAGCAATAGCTCTCTCATTAATCATGTTATTGGGCTACTCTATTAAGAATTCGACTACAGGGCCTTGGGTACTCGGGGATTTTTCCTTGGCATGGAGATTACATCCAACTTCGACAGTTTACATCTTACCCAAACCAAATATGCCGTTGATTTACTGAAGAAGTTTGGCATCGAAAATTGCTCTCCATGCCCCACTCCTCTACAGCCTGGCTCTCGACTACAACTTGAAGATGGTGAACCTCTTTCTAATGCCACAAGTTACAGGAGAATGGTAGGTGGCTTATAGTATCTAATACGCTCCCATCTGGATCTGGCCTATGCTGTTAATCATGTATCTCAGTTTCTTCAGCGGCCACAATCTTCTCATCTTCAGGCAGTGAAACGAATTCTGCAATACATCAAAGGGATGCTACATCTTGGTCTTACATTCTCTACATCCTCTTCTCAGTTACTTGCTTACACAGACGCGGACTAGGCCGGTGACTCGTCCGATCGTCGTTCAATCACTGGCAACTATCTCTTTTTTGGTTCGAACCTGATCTCATGGACAGCTAAGAAGCAGTGTACCATTACTCGATCAAGTGCTGAGTCTGAATATCGTACCATGGCATCCACTGCCATTGACCTTTGGTGGTTTTGCTATCTCCTCTGGGAACTTGGTATTTCTTTTCGCAAAGCACCGACCATCCTATGTGACAATCTCTCTGCCTTAGATATTGCTCACAATCCTATCTTCCACGGTTGAACGTGGCATATCAAAATTGATTTTCACTTCATTAGAGAGCTGTTGGCCGAGGATCGATTCAAGCTTGGTTTGTCCGATCAACGCTTCAGCTTGTTGATATTTTCACCAAGTCCCTACCCACAGACAGGTTTCAATGGCTAAGTTCCAAGCTGACTCTCTAGCAACCTTTAAGCAGCTTCAGGGCGGTTGTTGGAATCACATAATGTATATGCTTTTCCATTATTTCTTCCAACACCTTCTATGTGCTTGTAACTTTACTAAGGTACCCTTGGTGTCTCTAGAACATTCTTGTATTATGCCTATATAAAGGCATGGATTCATTAATAAAATACATAGCCTTACAGTTGGCCATTGTTCATCGTCTTATTCCTTGTCATGGGTTTTGGTGTGTGTTGATTTCGTTAGAAAAGCAGCACCAACTTTGTCTACACTTCTTCATTCTGCAAAAGGGAAGACATCATCGTAAGGTATCTTCCTTTCCACAACTTGAGAAGACAAGTGCTACCGATGCATGCTTCTTTTTCCCACTAGAACTCCGAGTCATTCGCTCCTACAATGGCCTACTTTGCTTACTTGGCGACCACACCGGCAAGGATTGACTCCATCTACTTATCCAATCCTTTGACCTAGATGTACATGAAGCTCTTGCCTTTGGGTGTTGGGGTTGTCAACGCCTCCATCTTGTCGTCTCTTGTTTTCGGGTTTCATTTTGATTCACGGGAGAAAGAATACAAAGTGGTGATGCTTGTGAGATGGAGATGTTTGTATGGTGGTATGGAGACAAGTGTTGCCGTTTGCACTGATCCGACAGATAGAGACCCCTTGGGCAGTGGAGGAGGTGCCGTGTAGGCTGCCTAATGGAGTGGATGTCAATCCTAGTGTGGTGGTTAATCGAAGACTTCAATGGTGTTTGTGCAAGTCAACGGTGGTGGACTCGGATGCTTCAGCAGATGATAATGATTATTATCTTGCAAATGATGATGATAATTAAATAGATGATGATAATAGTTCAATAGATGATGAAAGATGAAGATGGAGTTGGGGATGAGGAATGGAACAATGCAAGGATAGTATCATTTGATCTACAAGACAAGCATTTCTAAGAGATGGCCATGGACAAGGTAAAAAGCTCAAGCATAACGAGGACTTCTTCCTTGTGGTCAAATTGCATGGTTGCGTGGCTGTCATGGAATAGTCTTCCCAAACTGGTGGAATTCGGATTTGGTTCATGGAGCAGTATGGACTAGAGAAGCCTTGCTTAATTTCTCTTTCGTGGAACCTGAACATTTTCATCCTCACAAGCTAGTGGAAGCCATTGCATTGTCTATGTGGGAGTATGGGAAGCTATTGGTTTTCCGCAAATACGACATCTTGTCTTGTGATCTAAAGAGCAATAAGTGCGAAGTTCATGTTAACAACAACCATAACAGGGGTCCAATTGTGCCCTTCATTAGAAGCTTGGTCTCCTTCAAGGGTGCCTTGAGAGGCTAGGAGAGCTAAAGAGCTGAAGGAAATTACGAACCCACAAAATCTGATATTGGGGATAACCTTTTCACGTTTCTTTTGTAGTTGTTTACCTTTTCTTCTTCTTTATGTTTAATTGGAAATGGAATTCTAGTGTTTGACAATGTTTTAGGTTAGAATAAAGAATCGTAAGCATTTTTATACTGCAAGAATTATGATCCCAAATTTCAATTATCAAGTTGTTATACGACGAAGTTGCGATTGGACTATGTGAGGAACCTCAAAACGTCGAGTATTGGATCCTCAAGTTTTTTGTTCCCCTATCCATATAAATATAATGGATTGAAAAATTATCCTCCAAACTGCATACAATGGAATTGTCTTTGGAAAGACAATAATAATACAGTGTAGTTTGGTTACCATATAAAACTACAATTTTCAATAATAATATAATTTTAAAAGATATTTTTTTTTACAAATTAAGTAATATCATTTGGATACTAACAAAAACTTTAATTTAAAATTATGCTTTAGGGTTAAATTAGGGTTTTGGGAAAAAGAGATCTGATTTCTTTTATTTCCACGAAACTTTATTTTTCAAGTGCTCTCCTCCCTCCCTTCTCCCTCTCATGCCTCCTACTTCCTCCTCTCGTTCCTCTCTTCCTCCTCATGTAGCTGATATCATTGTCATCGCCACTGCCACTATCACTAGTTCATCTTCGCAATTCTCCATCAGATTTCCATGGATTCTACTGTGGATACTCTCTCTCTCTTTACATATATATATATATGTTTATATTGTAACCATGTCGGTAACTACTTGTGCAAGGTGCAAAAATTCGAATGCATGTGATCGAACAAAGTCACAGTGAAAATCCATGGTGAAAGTTGAAGGATAGAAAAACAAAAAAGGGAGTCGCCACCTAGTCTAATTAACGAGAAGACGAGAAAAACCGAATGGGGAAAAATGTGGAAAAAACAATGTAAATGCAATGCGATGCTCTATGCCTATGGGATGCGACTCATAGGTCACTGCATGCCAGAGAAAGGGCAAGGACTCTTATTACGTGTAGGGAAGGTATTAGGCACCCCTACATGCTTGACAAGTCAGTCTTTCTAGGATTATTGCTCACATGTATGACTTATGCATGTGTACTTGCTTATGTCTAAGATGCACTCTTGATGTTATGCCAAATGTGAATGAAACATGAAGGGCAGAAAATAATGCAACCTAATGCTTAGTAGCGTTATACAAATTTTGAACCAAGGCACCCATGTATTAGGGATGGTGCTAGTACTATCCACTAGGAATATACATAGGGCCATCGCGTCCAATCAAATGAATGCAATATAGTATACATCATTGCTTTAATGTATGCAAATCAAAAGCTAATGCATGCATGTGCAACGCTAAATGATATGCAAAAGTATAGCTAAGTATGCAAGAAGACGAATTAGGGAAACGAGAACCAAAATTGCTTGAGGAAAACATGCAAAACAAGGCATAACATTATTGTTTGCAATCTAGAACAGGGCAAAGGCGGCAGCTAGGTGCGCTTGGATTGTGTGCCTAGTAGTTGCACCCCAAGTGCCCTGTTTCAGACAGCGAGCCTATTCGCCAACAATGGTGGGATGCAAGCGATCAAATCATGCAACTAATGGTCTAGGAAGTATGAGTGGATGATGATGAGTGGGTCTAGTATTTCAATGAGTTCCTAGGATGTGTGGGAGCTTCCACCCATCTCCTCCTCCATCCATCGTTGGGTTCTGACAATGTCCATGGCTATGAAATCAAGCCATGGGCTGTAGTGAACCCTTTCGACACTACCAATGGACGTAGGGAGCAAGAGGAGAGGCTAGACTACGATGCGTATGTAGTGGGGTGCTAAAACATTTCCTCCCCGACCTTCACTGAACTTCACCAAAGTTCACGGGTTCGGTTTGCTGTGGTGGTGGCTGTGAATGCTGGGTAACCTCCTAGATAACTCAGTGAAGCGAGGTGATGGAGGAGGTGCCTTAGGGTGAGCCTGCCTTATGCTCAAGCTGTTGACCTAACACGGGCCGCGTGAACCTATCACTAGCAATCAGAAATGGTGTAAATGATTGACAATAAATCATGCACAAGCTAGATAGAAAGCATGCTAATGCATCACTGAATAAAATAGTTGAAACACAAAGAGAAACATAGCATAGGTACACACAACAGGGAAGAGAGCACACCTGTGGACGTATGTGGGTTGTCCCCCTGATGTTGTGGCTTGCAACAGTGTTCTTACAGACTAGTGGTGGTTGATAGTGATAGAGGCGCACAAAGGAGGTCGATATGGTGTTGGGATGCTCGGGAGTGTCGGGCTGCGACTGGAATGCAATGGTTTATCATAGTGGATGATCGAAATCAGAGGTGTCACGTCGAGAGGGAAGGCTATGCTAGAGAAACAAATGGGGGTGCTCTGAGATGTCGGAATGCCAGCCCAGGAGTTACAGGTGGTTGCAAACGTATAGTGCGATGGTTGGGGATGCAGTGGTTGTTTGGAGATGGCCAAAATTGGTGGCGGCTGTGGGTGTCTTAGTGAGAGGAAGAACTCTATCAGAGAAATGAATGGGATGCTCTGAGTTACGAGAAATGTCAACCCCCTCCACAGTTGCATAGAAAGAAGAGCTTATAAGGCTAGGAAACCAAAAATCGCGAAGCTCAAGCTTTGGGGAGATCCATTGACACAAAAATGTAACAGATGCACACTATTGAGTTCACTGATACAGGGGTAGTGTGCCAAATAGTTGCGCCACATTGGTGTGCCACCTATGTGCGCGTCAAAGTTGTGCCTAGAAAGTGTGCCTAGCTTACTATTGGGTTTGTTGCTTGGATTGTGGGCCTATTTTGGTGGATTGGTTGAGCCTATAGGTTGGTGTAGGACTTTGGGATAGCTTGGGGTGTGAAATGAGCTTTAGTATTAGGAAGCACCTCGTTGTCATTGGAGCAAAATCTACCGAAGAAGTCTTGTAACAACCCCCAAGTCGCTACCACCTAGCCTAGCTACGAATTTCCATTTTAATTATTTTTATCTTTATTATTAACCAACAATTACACTAATAAAATAGCTAAGGCTAAGTACTCTCAACAGTAAATAAATTTACTAAACAACATAAATAAAACTAAACTAACACTCACTGGGATCCTTAATGTGTGGTGACATGACTCTTCCTATATACACTAGCAACCAATAGCTACTATCTTGCACTTGCCAAAATTCACAAAACAAAGCACACGTGAGTGACTACTCAATAGTTAC
Organism: Posidonia australis; assembly: GCA_024699735.1. NCBI lineage: Eukaryota > Viridiplantae > Streptophyta > Magnoliopsida > Alismatales > Posidoniaceae > Posidonia > Posidonia australis. The sequence continues at coordinate 1,485 of JAMKQA010009771.1, read as the reverse complement.
CCAGCATGCACCCCACCTACAATTTGGCAACCTATGTCGAGGGCAATCAAGCACAGACATCACACTCATATGCCGTTAAACCAAAAGGGAAAACTACTAACACCCAACACACAAGCTCTGGCATCCCTCTCGAATGTCGAAATACCAAACCAAATAGTGTGTCGAACAGCCTAATGCCAAGTAGAAAACACTGGCCACAAGCAGTTTACCAAAGCACGACCAACGGTGTCTGTATTACCACTATGTGCCACCTTGTGCAAGAGCCAACCACTGTCTTACGATTCTCCTACATGAACCCTTACAAAGCCAACCCTTCCTAGGATGGGAGTCCTATCTCTCAAAATGCTACCAGTAACGGGGCACACATCCCACCCGCTTTAGACAACATAGGGTACTCCTCCTCACGGCGTCCTCCACACAGTGCTCAAAAAGGAGTCTTATACCTCCACACTCGACAATACTCAAGCCTCAGTGCTCACAATAATAATAGAAGTATCATACCTTCCTGTCATGCCACAAACACCTCAACCCATGGATCTCAACCACAGTCTCGCAAACAACAGTCAAGGAGTGTCATACCTCCAAGACTCGATGAACACTTGCCTCAGTCTATTGATCTCCAATGTAAGCAAAAAGCACTAGAAAACCCTTTCCAAATAATTTTCAAATGTGTGCTTTTCTCTTTCCAAAAATCTCTTTTTGGAAAACCATTAAATATCTTTTAAAACTCACAAATCACTGTGCCCAACCATGGCACAAAAACCATAGGTCAAGAAACTACAAGCAAAACACAACCTCGATAACTCCACTGTTAGGCCTAGGCAAAAACACCTTAGGGGCGTCTGGGTTCACGAGCACCATGCTAAAACCACAACCACCACTCAAGAAACACCATGAAAAGCACCCTCTGAGTGTCAAGCTCACCCAAAAGACACCACAACAGAGAAACCACAACAAGAACTCTATGCTCTAGCACCCAAGTGTAAAACACCTACTAGCTCATGTCCCATACGAGGATAGTTAGATCAACTCAAACACCCGGAACAGTGCCACTAAATACTCCATTTAGTGCACCACATACAAAATCACACAAGTTCTAGAGCTAGGGATGCTATCATGATCCCTAAAGTTTGGTCTAAACCATCTGAGGGAAAGCCTATAATTTCTAAATCATATCATCTTTTACTCTACTCATAACCTAGATGATCTCTTGCTAATTCATTTTAGGCAAACCCTACAATCATTCTAATGGTTATCCTAACCATTTATGGCATTATATTTATTTCCCCAAGATTAATACTTATATATATACAAAAGATATATCTATATATAGATATAGATACACACACACACACACACACACACACACACACACACACACACACACACACACACACACACACACACACACACACACACACACACACACACACACACACACACACACACACACACACACACACACACACACACACACACACACAC
>JAMKQA010009770.1:0-19566 GCA_024699735.1 Posidonia australis | reverse complement strand
TAAATCTCAGCCATAGCACCAAGATAAAGCATGCTTTAGACTTCATATATGATCTGATTTTTTACTGTTTACATGAGAGTTCCATGATGAGATTGTTTGTTTCCTTCGCAAGATGTTCTATATGCAAATCTATACCTTGTTTGCTAGCATGTTTCTTACTTCTAGCATGAACTCTGCACCTTGTTACTTCCTTTGAGTTGTTGCTTTTCTTTTGCATAAGAGTGCACGATTCATGAACATGCATGCTAATAGACATGTAGCGAACCAAGTTTCCATGATCCATTCTTTGCATACTACTGTTAAAGTTCATGTTCTGTTTCATCTTTAGAATCTTATGCAAGTATTTTTTCAGCATGAGCCTATGATTTATCATGTTTCTGAATCACATCATAATAAGTTTGCTTTGCTCATTTGCATCTCATCATGTTTCAGTTTTTATCATCTGCATAAACTGATCTGCATTAATAAGAATCACCTACCTCTATTCTGGATCAGATTGCAGTTTGATCCAGATTTTCTGAGGAGCACCAATCTGGAGCACCAGAGTGGCACGCCAACCTAGAGCACCACTCTAGCGCACCATTCAGGTGCACCAGACTGGTCAGAGAGCAAAACACTCACTTTTGCATCCCTGTTTGCATAATTTTCCAATGACTTTGCGTCTAATTCTTTTGTTGCTGGTTTTCTGACATCTCATGTTTTTTTGCATGCATGTTTTCAGCCCTAAATGACAATTTTTCTTAGTTATTTTCCCCTTGAATGTTCAGTCCATGACTAAAATCTGGTAGGCTGTTTGCCTCTACTCCAATATGGAGAACCTTGTGCATCAGCCCATGATCCAGAGATATGTCTGAACCTTCTTGCATACATCTTAGCATGAATAGGGTGGAATCTTGTGTGAGGCTACTAGCCCTTGAGCACAAGGTCCATAAGTCATTACACTTGCATTTCTTTCACTTTTAAAGCATATTTTCCAAGTTTTGCAAAGGATTTTACATGGCATAATTTTCTGTAACGCATTCATATGTGACTTTGCACTGCATGCTTTTGGTATTTTGCTTTGGCACATCTTTCTGGCCCACACAAGAGCACATAGGTGGCGCACCAGACTGGAGCACCACTCTGGCGCACCTAACAAGCGCAGCAGCCTGTTTATCAGTAGCACACAGCAACTTTTGCATAGCTTTTTAGCATGATTTTTATTTCGATTTGCTTCTGGTGTTTTTTGGTTTTCTTCCTTGATATATTGGGAGGACACAACTTTGTTTTTTAGCCATTTCCATGCATGTTAGATTGCATTTGGCATATAGCAAAGTAAGGATAATAAATGGCTAAAAATACCTAGATCCTTGATCTTATTCATGCAATATCTTTGCATCGACGCTTGACCCAACTTATGAGCGATATCTGAACATTAGGATACACCCCTGCACATCATGCACCCTTATTTAGCATAAGACACTTAGCATGGCATGGCATATCGCCCTCGGGCGTACAGTAAAGGCTGGAAAGCAGACATTTCATAAGCAAATGAGAAACCTATTGAAGACCGATTTATCGGGCGCGCGAGGGTGCCTAATACCTTCCTCTTGCGTAACAGGGATCCTTACCCATTTATGGTTTACAAAGACCTTTTCCATTGATTTTTATGTGCATGATTTGAATGATTCTTTTATGGTTTTCCTCGTCTTCCATTTTAATAGACTAGGTGGTGACTCCTGCATTTTTATTTTATTTTTGCCATGATTTTGCCTATCCTTGTGCATTTGGCCTTTCGTGCCAAAGCCCGAGGCTGTCGCCAGCATGGTTATAGGGTGTTATTGTGCTGAGGCTTGTTGTGTGGATTTGTGCTTTTAGGCTTGGGCCTCGTGGGTCGGCTTCTGTTTGCGTGCCCCTGTGAGTGGTTGGCACTGTGCATTGTGCGTGTGGGGCATGTGGGGCCTGAGTGTGGGGCCCACGTCTGTGGGCCGTTTGTTGTGGTTGGTGTGTGGGCAGAGTGGTCGGTGTACTTGTGCGGGGTGCCGGTGGTTGAGACCTGCAGGTGAGCACGCTCCCAGCTACTGCATGCGTAGGCTTTATGAGCCGCCTACACCGCACTCCTCCGTCGCTCGTCGCCGTCTTCTCCTTCTTCCTTCTTCCTTTTCTCCTCCTCCTCGGATCCACAGCTTTCCTTCCACTCCTTTCCTTCCCCACCTTCCCTTCCCTTCCTCCTCACTCTTCACCCTTCCCCACCCCTTTCCCTTCCACCCGTCCTCCCCTATTTCCCTTGTCTTGCAAGTTGACGGAGAGAGAGAGAGAGAGGGAGAGAAACGGAGGCACTATGGTGGCTTGGGAAGCTCCGGAGCGACGTCCCTGAGGTGGTGGAGTGGTAGTGGATGTGTGGGGTCGTCGGTGTTTGCCGAAGTTGGCCAGAGGGTCGTTGGAGCTCGTTTCAGCTACGTATCCCCAATTTATTGTGTAGAAATCATGTAAAATGGTAGAAATGCCTAGGATGCATGTAATCTAGGCTAAATTTATTGTTTTAAATTTTTTTTGCAATTTATTGTGGTTTTTATGGGTATTTATGTCGGTGGTTGAGATTTGGGTCATTTTGACCCTTATGCCTTTGAGATTTTGTATCTTGATGCATGGTGAATGGATTCTAGTTTTGTTTATTGCCTTTTGAAGTAGACTTGAGTGTCTACACCATATGTTTTATTCGAGATTTTTGGTGATTATTTGAGAAGTCCAATCGGAGCTCCCACTTCAGGCAATTTTTGGATACCCTATTGCAGGTCGTCTGAATTTTGACAGAAAACTAGAGACACGGGCCGATTGCGCGGGCCGATTGCGTGGGCCACATGTATGGGTTCGACAGCAGTTTTGGCCACTGGTCCAGGCTTTGTTGGCGTTCAGACGGAAGTGTTAGGGGCGATGGCCAGACGCACGCTCCACATGTGCGGGTTTGCCAGGGCATTTTTGGGGGTTTTCCTAGATTTTTGGAAAATATATTTTAATGTAGTGGTTTTACGAATTGGTTTGTGTTGTCCCTGTAAGATGAGATTGTGGGCCGTCAGTGGTGGTCTCCTGGGACACCTGATGTGCCATTTTGTCGAGATTTTTAAAGAGTATCCAAAGAACTAAAATGAATTTGGAAAGTAGATTTCAAAGAGATAGTTGGCATATTTTGGAAAATGGTTTTCCAAGTTTTCTGTGTGTGGGCCGAGACAATGTGGGACCGTGTCGTTAGGACCAGGGAATGTGACGACATTCTCTAGTGGTCAGGCACGACTCCTTGGTTGAGGTCGGGGGCTGAGATACCTGAGGACTTACCAGTGCCTCTAGCCTCAGGGACTTGAATCTCAGACTTTTTCAGTAGCCAAGTTGAGGGGACTTGAACTCTTGACCTTGCTGGGAAAAAAACTTAACAACCACGACCTCAAATTTGCACTTAACCTTTTAAAGGTATCAAACACGCTTGGTATGTCGGTTCGGTCCTATGGCTAAGTGGCTCCTACCAAAAATCACAGAAAACTCTTTTCAAAACCATATGCATTCTTTTTAAAATCATTTTCAAAACATGTTTTATATTACAAAACAATCCATAAGATCAATACATTATTTATCAACATTTAAATAACTAAAATCGAAAAAAAAAGAAAACCTAAAAATAAGGTTTGAACTAGACCCAAACTATGATGGCTATCTGTAGTAGCAACCTGCGCTAACTACCCATGGCAGACCCCTGACAACTAAAATCAAAAGAAAACATAGAGAACCCAAAACTTTTGCTTTGATTGGGAACTTTGACGATCTCACCACGTGCAACCAAAAATTGTACAAAATATATCATCATGAAGACATCAAAGTACTCTACCATTTGGAATAAAAATCACAAGAATCCAATATAGGTAGCTCAAGATATAAAATTTCAAAGCGAGGAAACTCAAAACGGATGAACAATAATTATTCATCAAAAATCACTATAAATTCTTCCCAGAATTTCCAAAAATAATGAAAATTCTACCATACAATGAAAACATGATAAGCAACACATTTTCAACATTTTTATACATAAATAGGAGAAGAAAAGACTAAGTAGGACACCTACTTGCACCAGAGTTTCACTTCTCTTGTTGGCCGCAAGCTTTCTTCCTTTTTCTCCTTTCTTTACATCTCCCTCTCGCACCCTCCACCAATTTCCTCCTCCTCTTTCCTATTTCTTCCCCCAGCCGATGCTAACTTGTTGCTTTAATAAGCAATCGTGCCTGACATGATTTGAGAAATCCGACCATGCCATGCTTGAAGGGCATCTCGAGGTGAAGAAAAAGAGAGAAAATTGCGAGCATGATTGTATATGTAAGGTTTACAAGTGGCATTGTGCCGCTTTTGGCGTTTTGTCCCTTTCCTTGGCGTTTTGTCCCTTGTATGTTGCATCCTTAGCATCAAGAGGTGACTGAGTTATGTAATTGAGCTTCTAATGGATGGCAATAAATGTCTCAAAACTTTCTACCCATAACAAATAGTTCTTCCCATTTTGTTTTTCTAATGTGCCCATTAAGATTCTCGATCAACAACTCGTAGGAGGTCATTTTTCACCACTTAAAACACACAAACAAAGTTTGATCTTTCACAAATTGCAATGTATGTGGAGGAAACAACACGACACAAAGTTTGATTTTTCACCGCTTTCATTTTTCAGGGTTCTCGCTTCGGGCGAACGAGATCCTTCTATCCCTTTCTTTCCATGGATTTTCGCGAGTGCGAAATCCCTCTTGTTTGACCTTTGACCGGGCGGTCAATGTCCTTTTCCCTTTCTTTCCTTGGATTTTCGCGAGTGCGAAATCCTCTTGTTTGACCTTTGACCGGGCGGTTAAGGTCCTTTTCCCTTGCTTTCCTAGGATTTTTGCGAGTGCGAAATCCTCTTGTTTGACCTTTGACCGGGCGGTCAAGGTCCTTTCCCTTGCTTTCCTTGGATTTTCGCGCTTTGACCTTTGACCGGGCGGTCAAAGACTTTTTCCTTTGCTTTCCTTGGATTTTTGCCAGTGTGAAATCCTCTTGTTTGACCTTTGACCTGCTCGGTCAAGGTCCTTTTCCCTTGCTTTCCTGGGATTTTCGCGAGCACGAAATCCTCTTGTTTGACCATTGACCGGGCGGTCAAGGTCCTTTTCCTTTCATTCCCTTTTTCCTCACAGGAGTGAGACCCTATTGTTTGACCTTTGATCGGGCGGTCAAGGTCCTTTCCTTTGCTTTGCTTGGATTCTCACGAGTGCGAGATCCTTTCCTTCGCTTCTGACTGGGCGGTCAGAGTCGACCTTCGACCGGGCGGTCGAGGTCATTTCCTTCTTTTCCTTTTTCTCGTAGGCGCGAGATCATTTTCTTTTGGCTTCTGACCGGGCGGTCAGCGTCGACCTTCGACCGGGCGGTCGAGGTCATTTCCTTTTCTTTTCCTTGGCTTCTGATCGGGCGGTCGAGGTCATTTCCTCTCCTGTTTTGGATTTTCGTGGGCGCGGAATCCAGCTTGCTTGACTTTTACCGGGCGGTCAAGGTCCTTTGCCCCTTTTGGATTTCCGTGGGCGCGGAATCCAGCTTTCTTGACTTTGACCAGGTGGTCATTGTCGTTTGCCCCTTTGGATTTCCACGGGCGCGGAATCCAGCTTGCTTGACTTTGACCGGGCGGTCAATGTCGTTTGCCCCATTGGATTTCCCTGGGCGCGAAATCCAACTTGTTGACATTGACCGGGCGGTCAAGGTCCTTTGCCCCTTTTGGATTTCCACGCGTGTGGAATCCAGCTTGTTGACTTTGACCTGGTGGTCAAGGTCCTTTGCCCCTTTTAGATTTCCGCGGGCGCGGAACCCAGCTTGCTTGACTTTGGCCGGGTGGTCAACGTCCTTTGCCCCTTTGGATTTCCGTGGGCGTAGAATCTAGCTTGCTTGACTTTGACCGGGCGGTCAATGTCGCTTTCCCCTTTGGATTTCCGCGGGCGCGGAATCCAGTTGCTTGACTTTGACCGGGCGGTCAAGGTCCTTTGCCCCTTTGGATTTCCTCAGGCGCGAAATCCAGCTTGTTTGACTTTGACCAGGCGGTCAATGTCGTTTGCCCATTTGGATTTCCGCGGGCGTGGAATCCAGCTTGCTTGCCCCTTTGGATTTCCTCGGGTGCGGAATCCAACTTGCTTGCCTTTGACCGGGCGGTCAATGTCGTTTTCCCCTTTGGATTTCCGTGGGCGCGGAGTCCAGCTTGCTTGACTTTGAACAGGCGGTCAATGTCGTTTGGCCCTTTGGATTTCCACGGGCGCGGAATCCAGCTTGCTTGACTTTGACTGAGCGGTCGTGGTCCTTTGCCCCTTCAAATTTCCGCAGGCGCGGAATCCAGCTTGCTGATCTTGACCGGGCGGTCAAGGTCCTTTGCCCCTTTGGATTTTCGTGGACGCGAAATCCAGCTCCTTGACTTTGACCAGGCGGTTAAAGTCCTTGCTTTCTCAGATTTCCTTGGGCAGGAAATCCCATGGCTCGACCTTTTGACCAGATGGTCAGGGTCCTAGGCCCCTTCTCGGATTTCCCTGGGCAGGAAATCCTGTGGCTCGACCTTTTGACCGGATGGTCAGGGTCCTAGCCCCTTTCTCAGATTTCCTTGGGCAGGAAATCCCGCGGCTCGACCTTTTAATCGGATGGTCAAGGTCCTAGCCCTTTCCTCGGATTTCCCTGGGCTGGAAATCCAGTTGCTTGACCCTCTGACCGGGCGGTCAAGGTCCTCTTTGTTTTTTTTCTTTTCTGGGTTTTCGCGGGCGCGGAATCCAGTTGCTTGACCCTCTGACCGGGCGGTTAAGGTCCTCTTTGTTTCTTTTCTCTTCTGGATTTTCGCGGGCGCGGAGTCCTGTTGTTTGACCCTCTGACCGGGCGGTCATGGTCCTTTTGTCTTTCTCACCCGAGTTTTCACGGGCGCGAAATCTCTCTATTCGCCTTTTGTCCGTGCAGACCGGGCCCTGCTTTGCTTGACAAATAATCTATTTGTCATGCCTCCCCTTCTCTTCTTGGGCTGGTATCCCCAACTACTCGGTTGACAACCGTCACGCTGTCAGGCGTCTGGGTTGACAAGACTTGATTAGCTTGTCATATCCCGTCTCTCGGGTTGATAACCTCATAATCCGGCTGATGAGTCCGACAACTTATCATTTTCCTACCTGTGTTTTCTTCTATGAGCAGGGCTTTCTTTATCTCTGCCTTGTGTTTTCAGCATTAGCATCAGTTTTGCATCGGCCTTCAGCATCGGCTCTTGCATTGGCATCTTGCATCAGCATCACATCGCCAACATTTAGATCAGTAGGTGCACGCATTTTGCATTTGCATTTGCATTTGGCAACAAGTCATGACTTCCGGTGCATCCGTCGGATAAGTGACTTACTACCTATAGTAAACACCATCCTTCTATAACATCAAAATGGGGGTATCTTGTCAACCCTGAGCATCGGTCTTGGTTCCCTTCGTCCCTCGACTTCGCTCAGGGAGGGGCATCTGTAGACACCCTGATATTGAGGTGACTCATTGATAATTTTCCAGATGTCGCTTGGATGTGGCTGACCCTTGAACCAACCCTAAACCCGTAGCAAGCCCGCAGCCCAACTAGAACTCCAGATAGGTAGGAGAGAGTGCCTTGCTAGCACACTTACCTAGCACACCTAGCTAGCACACCTCCCTGGCACACTTAGCTAGCACATTTACCTAGCACACCTAGCAGGCGAACATGCCAGGCGCACATACCCGATGCACATCCCAGGCACCCAGCCATTTCGCAGGCTGCGAGCTGCTGGCTTTCCACCTCCCATGGCTGTTACCTCTAGCAACGAATATGCCATGGAATCTTCCAGGCATTTCGTCTACGAGGCTCCCTGCATTTCCATGAGTTACCCATTAGAGTTTCCTATAAATAGACACCTATAGGTAGCCATTTGGAAGGATTAGAAAGATTGCAAACACAATTCTGCAGCTGCCCCTTTGAGTTCTTAGCTTTCTTCTTGCATCCAGAGTTATCCTCAGCCCTTCCAAAGCATCAAGGAGCTTATTATCTTGAGTCTTCTTCAAAGGAACATCCAGGGCAAGGTAGGCCTTCTCACCTTTCTCTTTTATTTCTTGTTCTTTTACATTGGAATAAGGCATGCTAGAAGCTTATATATGTTCTGTTTTTCATCATATATTCATGAGATTTCAGTGATGATTTTGCTTATTCTTTTTGTAAGATGTTCTCCATGCAAGTCTATACCTCTGTTTGCGAGCATGTCCACTTTTATTTCTAGCATAAAATCTGCATGAGCTATCTTCTTTTTACTGTTTCCTTACACATAGATCTATGCCATGCACTTACATGTTCTTTGCACATAGAGATATGCTTGATATGATTATCACTTACATGTGTTCTGATTGGGTTTACCCATTTCATGTTTGCTCCTGGCACTTTGCATATTTTCATACATGAACCCATCAGCTCATTTTAGTTTTAATTACATGATTAATAAGATGGCTTTCTGTCATGTGCATCCCATCATGTTTTCAACTTTTAACAATGGCATAAATCCATCTGCATTAGCATGAATCACCCATCTCTTTATAGGGATAGATTCTGGGTCAGATTGCAGTCTGATCCAGATTCTCTGGGGCGCACCACTCAGGCGCACCAAACCAGAGCACCTCTCCGGCGCACCAAGCAGGTGCACCAGACTGGTCAGAGAGCAAAACACTCCCATTGGCATCTTTGTTTGCATGGCTTTATGGAGGACTTTGAGCTTGATTCTTTTATGGCTGATTCTCTGATATTCTAAGATTTCACATGCACGTTTTCGATTTTAAAACAGATCATTTTCCAATAGTTTTCTCCCTTTGGATATTCTATCCTTGGCTGGAATCTGGTAGGCTGGTTGCACTTTACTCCTACATGGAGAGCCTTGTGCATTAGCCCATGATCCAGTAGCATGGTTGAATCCTACATCTCTCATTTAGCACAAAATAGGTGGGTCCTTGTGTGAGGCTACCAGCCCTTGAGCACTAGGACTACAAATCGTTGCATTTACATATTTTTCCAAGCTTTACAAATGATTTTGCACTGCATACTTTTTCCAAGATGCATTCTTTTGTGATTTGGCTTTGCATAGTTCTCTATTTTCACTCAGCACATCTTCCTGGCCCACCTAGGCGCACATAGGTGGCGCACCAGTCTGGCGCACCAGACAAGCTCATTAGCCTGTTTTCAGCAACACACAGTGGGTTTTATATGGTTTTAACATGCTTTCTCGGCTCGATTCGCTTCGAGGTTTTCTTTGGCTTTCTTCCTTGATGCATTAGGAAGGCACAACTCTGTTTTCAACTATTTTCGTGCATCTTAGATTGCATTAGGCATATAGCAAAGCTAGGACGATAAATCGCTCAAGATATTAGATCTTTGATCTTATTGTGCAATATTATTGCATCAACACTTGACCCGGCCTACGAGCAATATTTCTAAGCATTAGGACACACCCCTACACATCATGCACCTATACTTTAGACACCACACACACAAGCATGGCATGGCATATCGCCCTTGGGTGTACAGCAAAGGCTGCAAAACCGACATTCCATAAGCAAAAGAGAAACCAATAGAAGACCGATTTATCGGGCGTACGAGGGTGCCTAACACCTTCCTCGTATGTAACAGGGATCCTTACCCATATTTTCTGGTTTATGCAGACCTTTTTTCATTGTTTTGCATGATTTTCATGTTATATGGTTTTCCTCGTCTTCCGTTTGAATAGACTAGGTGGCGACTCCTGCATTTGCATATCATTTTATCTTTGCCGTGACTTTGCCGACTTTCATATATTTTTGCCATTCTCGCCGGCATGGTTACAGCGACTCCGCTGGGGATAACCAGATCCTAGCTTTTGTTTTGAGTTTCTCGGTTACTTTGCCTTTCCTACTTGCTTGCCTATTTTCGTGCTACGCATTGGTTTTCCCTTTATAAGTGGTGTCTTTTTTGCATGCATGCCTTTGTATAATGGGTGTTTCCTTTTTACACATTTGCTATGTCACGACTATTGCACATAACATGCACATGCTTTTGTTTGATAATCCATGGCTAATTTGCATGTTTATTTCCCTTCTTGTACATGCCATGTTTAATTTGTATGTTTATTTTCCTTCTTGAACATGCCATGTTTAATTTGTATGTTTATTTCCCTTCTTATACATGCCATGTTTAATTTGTATGTTTATTTCCCTTCTTGTACATGCCATGTTTAGGAGATTAGAGACATGTCTGCTCTCCCCATTTGATTAATGAAAATTTAAAAACCAAAATCAATAAAACATAAGGCTAACTAGTGACAAATTGCAAATTTTCCCCCGCGATTTAATAAACTTGCAAGTAAAAAACTTAAAGCATGCTTTGCATTCATCATATAGGACATGCAACTTCTCCTCTCCTGAGTCCGCCTATACTGTTTGCGAAGGACATTTCTCGGTGTCTCATCCTATGGCTTTGGCGTGGGATGAAATATTGGGTCTGTCCCCCCTTGTCTGGGGTCGTGTCGGTGTTAGTAGAGGGTACAACCTACTGCTTTGGTAGAGGACGAGGCCCCGAACGCACCACCCATTCACTACCTAAGCTTTGGTTGGAATTTAGAATGGGGACCTTCATTTTTTTTAGACTTGAGTCAGAGACCTATTCACCCCTATGTGAATCTGGAGTAGACGGCTTGGTAGGACACCCCTAGGTTGCGAGGGAGCGCATACTAGAGGCTTTCATGCATTTTGCATCTCATACCATCATAAACATTGTATCTTTTCTAATTTGTTTGTTTATGTGCATAGAATTCTTGTCTGTGCGAGTTTCCTTAGCCTGAGCTCGAGACCTTTCCTTTCATTGACTCTCTTTGTGACCCCATTTTCGACCGCGTCTCCCGAGTTATCCGTCACTTTCGACAATAGCTCGTCCTTGAATTCGTCCTACTCTTCCCAGCCACAGTCCAATCTGTACTCGCTCGCGATCCGCCATGGCCCAGCATACTAGCGAGCCCCTTTCCCCTACTGTTCAGGAGGAGGTCCCCGTTTCAGTGTACCCTTCCTTTGTGTCTATTCCAGTCATTTCTACTGCCTCCACTTTCGTCCTAGCTTCCAGAGGACCTCCGCCACCCCAGTTTCGTGTCCCTATGGCTACACCACATTCGGGACCACCTTCTTTGTCTTTTGCTGTTGTTGGGGCCGCAGCAGTTGAGTCTGTTTCTCTTCAGGGCTATGTGTTTACTAGCCCTCCTCCGACTGCGGCTATCACAGTAGTAGCCACCCCCCTGTTCGGACAACAGGGATCTCAACCTCCTGTTTCTTCCCCGACTTTGCCACCATCCTTTGGAGCCACTAGTGACGATCTTGTCACCGCGCAACTGCAACAAATGTCTGCCCTCGCCCAACAGTTGCAGGGATTGGCACTGGCACTTCAGCCCTTCTCAGCTTTGTCCTTTCCGACTCCCGAGTTGCCTTTGCAATCGGCTTTAGGATCACAGTTTGCACCCACTGCACCACCCCCATAGCCGTCGTCATCCCTCGTCTCTCCAGCGATAAGGGTGTCGACATTGTCTTTTGCAACACCGCCACAGCACCCACCACAGCATGCATCTCTCCTATCTGGTGGTCAGCCATCTCGGCTGACAAGAGCACACACCGTGAGCATTTTCCCCGAGGCTGTTCCAGTCCAACAGCTCTTGCTCCTGCATTTTGCACCTACTGTAGCACCACCCCCTGCATTGTCTTCACCTATGTATCAAACCCAAGCTTCATCCTTTATCCTACAGCACACAGCACCCATGCACGTGTATATTGGCCATCCTGCTGTAGCACCAAAAGGCGGAAGGGTGGATCCAGAGGAGCCCTTAGGGGCGACCCATACAGTGTACGCAGCACCCGCCTCAACTGCACAATCTACAACTGCAGTAGCTCCAGACGCTCTCCTTGCTAGGGTGAATGATTTAGAGTGCACTCTCCGACAAGTGCAGGGCGAGGACCGCCGGTCCTACCAATTCCAGGACCATTATTATTTTCCAGAGGCGACTCTCCCAGCGAACATTCAAATCCCGGAGTTCGAAAAATATAATGGTAGGGGCTGCCCGATTTCCCACCTTAGAGCCTATTGCGGAGACCTCGCTCCAGGCTGACGAAAGGTTGTTAATCCGCCTATTCCAGAAGAGTCTCACGGGGCCCACATTGAAGTGGCTCACTTCCCTCAACATGGCCACCATCAAGACTTGGGACAATCTTACGCAGGCATTCCTGGAACAACATTCCTTCAATCTCGACTTAGTCCCCAAGCGGGAGGACTTAGTCGCTATCAAGCAGAGGCCCTAAGAAACATTTGGGGAGTATGTTGGACGATGGCGTTCCTTGGCTTCGCAAGTTAAAGATAGACCCTCCGACGAGGAGTCTATCGAGATTATAATCCGAGGAGCACAGCCAGCGGTGGGGGCTCTACTTAGCATTCAGCCAGTCACCAATTTTTCAGCACTGCTCCGGGCGGGTGCCCGTGTTGAGAGTTCACTGCGCGGCGGCAGTTTTCCAGTACTCTCTGTGTTTGCCAAGCAAGCCACTTCCTCACATAGTGGAGCCAGCAGCAGCAGCAACAACAACAACAACAACAACAATGCCAACCCACCTAGGAGGTGGGATCCCTCTAAGGATACAGTTTCTTACATTAGATCCCCTACTGCACCGGCGAATGTCCATCTTCCCCCTCAGCACCAAGTAGTTTATGCACCCACGCCTACACCTAGAGCACCTCATGCATCACACATCACTCCCACTGCCACTCCAGTTTATCCTCCCCCTCAAGTGGTGGTGCGCCTGCCATTGGCACATCCGCAGCCAAGGCGACAACGCCGTGACAGGCGCCACTATACCCCTTTAGTGGAACCGTTGAGCATGGTATTCCTTAAAGTTGCATCCCTCCTGAGGCTGCCTGAGGTGCGCCCACCACCAAGTTTGCTTCCTGCCTGGTATAACACGAATGCGTTACGCAATTTTCATCGGGTTGCGGGTCACTCGACGAACAATTGTCTCACATTAAGGAACGCGATCCAGGAGTTGATTGACCAAAAGGTCATTGTGATTAACACGCACGCGGCAAGCCCCGCGCCCACATTAGCAGCCGCACTAGCACCACCAGCACAACCCAATATAGTCAGCCATTACCCCAACATTCAGCCCCGAGAGCAGCAGGCCCCTCGGGAGTCAATTCTATCTTTCTTGATTCTATCTAATCTTTATTTGTCTTATCAATCTTATTCATTTCCATTTTTTGTCTTGACAGTTGTATTTATCCGCTCTCGGTGGTTCCAAGGAGTCTTTAGTTTGAGTCGTCCTATCGTTGAGGCAGTCTCTGCTCTAGCTTCAACCCTTTTGATTTTCTGTATTGTGTCAACCGATTTGAGTCAATTAATCGCATTCCCGCTCTTGAGTTCGTCAGCCACTTGGCCAATCACAACTACCCTTGCCAGATGGTCGAGAATTTGTGTCGCAACTAGGGATATGAGAAAGGAATCCCTTGGGCAATACGGCTAAGGAATCACTGAGCCAATCAAGGCGGAAGAACAAAGAGAGTACGAAGAATTGGGATACGAGCGTCGGAACCAGCGGAAGAGATCCCCATGCTTCGGTAAGTCCCTAAAGACAATCATTTCCCGCGATTTAACTCACTTTACCAGTGCAGGCATATTGAATCCAAGTCAGAGTTTGTTCACAGCCTCAATACCTCCCGTAGTCACCAACAGTTTTCAGAAGAATTTTTTTTTCTAGAATAATCATTCAGAGTCAGAGCAGACCTGTAAGTAGTTATAGAATTGTACAATGCTGTCAGACTCAGAATAGTTGGCAGTGTATCAGGCAACAGTAGTGCATGATTTGGCTCAAAAGACGAACACAAGGAGCCTGACAAACGACACAGTTGGAGATCTGGGCATTTTTATTCCAAGAAAGTGCTCACGGAGGACCTAACAGAGCACAACAGCATCAAAGAAGGAAAATAGTTGTTTCACCACTGCAGCCTGAATCACCAGGACCAAACATCAATCATGGTCCTTCAATCAGAAAGAGAGTGTGCTAGACCAATGGTCGTCGCCCATCAGCATCTCCTAATTGAAGAAGTACTACCAGCGATCGTCGGCCACTCCCGAGCCTTGCAAAACATTTCATTATAGGCCATGCATCTTTATCTTTCCTATTTATTGCATCCAAACATCACATAAATTGTGTCATGTGCATTGTACTTTCTTTTGGTATTGTAATCATAATATGAACATTGGCATAACCATTGCCTGATGTGGAAAAGCGGAAGCCTGCCTGCTTAGGAAGAGTTTGATCCTCCTCACTTGTTACTACCTGTGTGACCTAGGAGGTAAGGGAGACAGTATTCATGGGAAAGTGGGTGAAATGTACAAATTCCTAGGGGGCCTATACCTCTAGAGGGAGACAAAATGCTAGGAGGAAAGGGAGAATGCTAGCCAATAAAAAAAATATAGACTTCGGAGCACAAAAGAAATAAGAAGATAGAAGTTGCAGATAGAAGTTGGCTCCAATGAGAGAGGCATGCAAGACGACTCTATCCCTATCACATAACTTGGAGAGGAGTTGAAGCATACACCTACCAAGTCCACATGTTCAAAGGGACTAGCCACCCCTTTTTATCAAGTAGAAAGAGCAGCCACCCCTTAGCCTAGGTGTTTATTACCTCTAAGCTGGGATAGGGTAAGTCAGCATGTCGTTGAGGGAGTAAAAGAGAAATGAATTATTGAAAAAAAGTAGGTGTAGGGCCCTAGGAGTTTGGCATGGAGCCCATTTTATCCCGAAAGCCTATTGGTTGAGTGAGAGCCACCATAAACCCAGGGATCCAGGTAGCACCAAGGGAGTTAAGGACATTCTAGTTCCTTGTAGTAGGCAATTAAGGCTTCCTCGGTGCTGAGGGCATATCTTCTATCAACTATTCATAAATCTCGCTTCCATAAATCATCTGGCATTTAGCATTGGAGAGTTCACGACTTTTGCATTTTGCATCACTTTGCAAGGCGTTTGTCCATGTTCCGACTAGGGGCATGCTAGCTGCCTTTTGGGTCAGAATATTGGCAAAAAAAGAAAAAGGATCCTCAACTAGGGGTATGTTAACTGCTCTTTGATTGGAGTTAGGTCTTTGACTAGGGGCATGCCAGCAACCCTTCTAAGTCAAGAAGATCATGGGGACAGTACTACTTTTGGGAGCATGCAGATAACGCTTCTCACAAGTACTTTAGGATCAGCCTGTCAGTTCACAAAAGCATAGCTGTCACGGCGTGAAACCGGTTGGTAACATGTACGGCAATAGCCCGCGGACCCGTCGAATTTCTTTTAAGGCGAATGTAAGCTCTGTCCTCCTGAAGCGAAAAACGTGGAAAGCATGGATTTCCAGAATCTAGCTACAGCGCACAACAAGTGCTAGTTCACTTCAGCCTTGGCAATATTCAACAACAAGCATGATATACTTCAAACCCGCAGTTGCTCATGGTCCTCAGCAATTAGTGCACCAATCAATGTTTGCAGAACATCAGAACAATGCTTGGGTGTCATCATGGCTGAATATCCCCTGCATGGCATATGATTTAGCAAATATGACAGTTATCCAATGGGCCCCATCACAAACCAGCAATACAAACTATTCCATTTCCAAGGTCGAAAGTACAAAGAGGCCATGAAAGTTGCGTTTCAGCCTCTAGCACTCCACAACATGCACTCCAAGAGCAAAATGCAAAGTGTCAAGGAAAGCAGACACTCGGCCTCAAGAATTCACTAGATGGGTAACTTGCAGAAAACCCCATTATACCTTGAGGTGTGCAGAATAACACACAATGGGTGCGGCAAATCATATGGGAGTAGAAGGTTGCGAGCGCCTAGCAGAATATCAAATATCATAGCACAGCAGCAATACAACAACCAGATATGCCCAGTTTCGAAGAATTGCAGATATGCCCCACCTTTTTGCGAACATCGCAAACAAAGCCAATTGAGATCGGGATTCCAGCAAGATTCCTTTAGAGAATATTGCACATGCATCTTAGCAAGAACTCTGGTTTCCATGCCATAGAGCCAACAACGAGCACGATTGCAGTTTTGTCCAGCACATCTGAGCTAGTTTCCTTCCTGGGGGACAATCCAGGGATTATCGCTTTCGTTTTTCTGGGTTCTCGCTCCGGGTAGACGAGATCCATCTATCCCTTCTTTCCTTGGATTTTTGCAGGCGCGAAATCCTTTTGTTTGACCTTTGACAGGACGGTCAAGGTCCTTTCCTTGGATTTTCGTGGGTGAGAAATCCTTTTGTTTGACCTTTGACCGGGCGGTCAAGGTCCTTATCCTTTCCATGGATTTTCGCAGGCGAGAAATTCAGCTATTTGACCTTTGACTGGGTGGTCAAGGTCCTTTCCTTTGCTTTCGTTTGATTTTCGAGGGTGTGAAATCCTTTTGTTCGACCTTTGATCGGGCAGTCAAGGTCCTTATCCTTTCCTTGGATTCTCGCGGGCGCGAAATCCAGCTGCTTGACCTTTTGACTGGGCGGTCAAGGTCCTTTCCTTTCCTTGGATTTTCTCGAGCGCGAAATTCAGCTACTTGACCTTTTGACCGGGCGGTCAAGGTCCTTTCCTTTCCTTGGATTTTCGCGGGAGCGAAATCCAACTGCTTGAGCTTTTGACCGGGCGGTCGAGGTCCTTATCCTTCTCCTTGGATTTTCGCAGGCTCAAAATCCAGCTGCTTGACCTTTTAACCGGGCGGTCAAGGTCCTTTCCTTTCCTTGGATTTTTGCGGGTGCGAAATCCAGCTATTTGACCTTTTGACCGGGCGGTCAAGGTCATATCCTCTTCTTTGGCTTTTGGCCGGGCGGTCAGAGTCGACCTTCGACCGGGCGGTCGAGGTCATTTTCTTTTCCTTTCCTTGGCTTCTGATCGGGCAGTTAGAGACGACCTTTTGACCGGGCGGTCAAGATCCTTCTACTTGGATTTTCGCGGGCGCGAAATCCAACTGCTTGACCTTTTGACCAGGCGGTCGAGGTCCTTATCCTTTCCTTGGATTATCGCGGGCGCGAAATCCAGCTGCTAGACCTTTTGACCGGGCGGTCAAGGTCCTTTCCTTTCCTTGGATTTTCACGGGCGTGAAATCCAGCTGCTTGATCTTTTGACTGGGCGGTCAAGGTCCTTTGCTTTCCTTGGATTTTCGCGGGCGCGAAATCCAACTACTTGACCTTTTGACCTGGCTGTCGAGGTCCTTATCCTTCTCCTTAGATTTTCGCTGGCGTGAAATCCAGTTGTTTGACCTTTTCACTAGGCTGTCAAGGTCATATCCTGCTCGTTGGATTTTTGCAGGCGCGAAATCCAACTGTTGGACCTTTTGACCATATGGTCAAGGTCATATCCTTTTCCTTGGATTCTCGTGGGCGCAAAATCCTTTTCTTTGGCTTCTGATCGAGCGGTTAGAGTCGGCCTTTGATTGAACGGTCAAGGTCATTTTCTTTTGGATTTTCGCAGGCGCGAAATCCTTTTACTTGGCTTTCGATCGGGCGGTCAAAGTCGACCTTTGGCCGGGTGGTCAAGGTCTTTACTTTCCCTTTTCTTCTGGATTCTCGCAGGCGCGAGATCCTTTTCCTAGGCTTCTGACCGGGCGGTCAGAGTCGACCTTTGACTGGGCAGTCGAGGTCATTACCTTTTCCTTGGCATCTAACCGTGCGGTCAGAGTCGACCTTTGACCAGGAGGTCGAGGTCATTTCCTCTCCTGTTTTGGATTCTCGCGAGTGCGAGGTCCTTTTCTTTTGCTTTTGACCGGGCAGTCAGAGTCGACCTTCGACCAAGCGGTCGAGGTCATTTCCTTTCCTTTTTCTTGGATTTTCGCATGCGCTAAATCCTGCTATTTGACCTTTTGACCGGGCGGTCAAGGTCCTCTTCTATCCTTTTCTCTTTTGGATTTTTATGGGCGCGAAATCCTTCTCCTTGGCTTTTGACCTAGCGGTCACGGTCGACTTTCGGGTGGTCGGTCAAGGTCTTTATCCTTTTTCTTGGATTTTCGCAGGCGCGAAATCCAACTGTTTGACCTTTTGACCGGGCGGTCAAGGTCCTCTTCTATCCTTTTTCCTTTTGGGTTTTCGCAGGCATGAAGTCCCTTTGTTTGCCCTTGGTCCTTGTGTACAGGGCCTTCTGTTCTGCTTGACAAATAATCTGTTTGTCATGCCCCTTTTCTTTGGGCTGGTATCCCCAACTACTCGGTTGACAACAGTCATACTGTCTAGCAATCGGGTTGACAAGACTTGAATGACTTGTCACATCTCGCTTCCTCAGGTTGATACCCTCAATAATCCAGTTGATGAGTCTGACAACTTATCATTTTCCTGCCAGTGGTTCCCTTTGTGTGCAGGATTTCTTTATCTTTTGCCTTGTTATTTCAGCACTAGCATCAGCATTGCATCGTCTTGCAAGCACCCATTCATGTGTGTTATGTTAGCATTTGCTTCGCATCGACTTTCAAGATCGGCACATGCATTTGTCTTCACTTTGGCATCACATTTCCAGCATGTAGATCAGCGGTCGCATGCATTTGCATTTGGCAACAAGTCATGACATTCGGTGCATCCGCCGGATAAGTGACTTACTGCCTACAGCAAACACCATCCTTCTGTAATCTCAAAATGGGGGTATCTTGTCAACCTTGAGCGTCGGTTTTGGTTCCTTTCGTCCCTCGACCTTGCTCAGGGAGGGGCATTTGTAGACACCCCGATTTTGAGGTGGCTCATAGATAAGCTTTCCAGATGTTGCTTTGGATGTGCCATACTCAATCCCATCAGCTAAACCAACCACAAACCTATAGCAGGCCCGTAGCCCAATTAGTAATTCAGGCACCTAGGGGAGAGCACCAAGTTAAAGCACCAAGTTAGAGCACCAATGTTGAGCACCTAGCTAGAGCACCAAGCAGGAGCACAGAATTGGAGCACCAGGCTAGCGCACCTACCTAGTGCACCATCTTAGCGCACCTACCTAGTGCACCATCTTAGCGCACCAAGCTGGCGCACAGCCACTTCTCAGGCTGCTGGCTGCTGGCTTTCCACCTCCCATGTCTGTAACCTTCACCAGCGAATATGCCATGGAATTTACGCCAGGCTCTTCGTTTACAAGGCTGCCTGTGTTCCATGGGAGTTACCCTTGTAAAATCCTATATAAGGACCCCCATGGGCAGCCATTTGAAAAACCTTGAGCAAGCTATCTACTCATTCCAGCAACTCCCTCTCGTTTTCTTGAGCATACCCTTGCATTCCAGAGCATCTCCAGCCCCTTCAAAGCAACAAGGAAGTATTATCTTGGGTTTTCTAAGAAGGAACACCTTGGACAAGGTAAGTTCCTCTCCTTTCTTTTACTCTTAGTTCTTGCACTAGATAAAACATGCCATGGACTTCATAGATAATCTGTTTTCTTGCTGTTTACATGAGAATTTCATGATGAGATGGTTGCTCCATGTATAGGATATTCTATGTGTAAAATCTGTATGAAAAAGATCTGCATTATAACATTTGTG